>VXAA01000559.1:736924-790877 GCA_013399115.1 Anseranas semipalmata
AAAAAAAAAAAAAGGCAGCGGAATGCCTTTTACCTGCTGTTACTTGGACACTGCTGTCCTCTGGGTAGATAGGAACAGAACCTTGCAACTCCACATTACCATTTGCTTTGTAAATTGTAGTCAGAAATGAACTGAGATGAACCCTAAGTTGCTAAAAACAATACTGCCCTGATGCTATGCCGTTATTATTCATTCTTCTAAATTCTGCTTTCTATGGAAGCAAAATAAAGTTGCTATACCTGGAAGTGGTGTTATTCCAGATGTGCACTAGTACAAAAGAACAGGGCTTCTCTTCTCTGCAGAGTGTTCCACTAGTAATGGTCATTATTGTAATGTGTATCAAGAAGCTCTTAGCCAAAAAAAGCGTGTATCTTCATGTTGCTTGTTTCAAACAAAAAGTAATTTTTGAAATCACCATGATTAGCTTTATAAATTCACGTGCTCACTAATGCATATTAAGTACTCAATGTGCGGCACTTTTAATGCCAGTATTGTAAATCTCATCGCTTCCTAAGTTACCACTCTATTTGCTTTTTACTGTAGATTTCTTGTCCCAATTACTTTCAAAGGTCATCGCGTTGCCACTGACGATGAGTGCTGTGATGCAGAGTTATTTTGCTTGTCGTGATGCGGGTTTGTCAGAGCCATTGCCTTAGCTGCCAAGGAGACTGCCATGCGTGTGGAAGTCTGTGCCAAATGACAGATTTAGGGAACGAGGAAGGAAAGCGTGGCTGGGGCAGGTGCGCGGGCTGACAGCCCGTCCTCCTGAGCCGCAGAGTGCAGCGCCTGTCATGAGGGAAAGCAGAAATCAGGGCAGTTGTGAGTGTCAGGACGAAATCATCCTGGCAGGCTGTTAAGTGACCACATAGTTTTCACCTGGCTTCATTACCTGTCACTGGGAGTAAGAGGAAAATACGTCTAGAGGAAGGAAGAAAGAAGGATATGGCCAAAATTCATCTGAAGCTAAAGTCAATGGAATTTTGCCTTTTTGCAGTTTGTTTATAATCTGCAGCTGGTACATCAGTTGCACTGCATGTACCACAAATCAGGAAAACAGTTTCCCCACGCATGTGTTCCCTGTGCTCCGTGAAGCAAGTTATGCTTGTTATAATGACAAGTTTCCCTGTATTAAGTTCACTAAGCGACCAGCCCCGTAAGCAGGCGCGTAGGCCAGCATCGCTGCTGAGACTTCCCTGCCACTGAGCACATGAGCATCCAGTAGCTTGGCTGCAGCCACCGCTGGTCGTAGCAGCTTGTTGTAAAGCCGGTCCCAAGGTCTGCCATGCAAGGGCTGCACAATTCACCCGGCTGCTCTCTCTGTGCATCAGCCAAAGTTCATGCTGCTTGTAACATAATGACTACAAAAACTAATAGCTCATCTAGAAGGATTAAATTATTGCCTTTTTCTTTTTAAGTTCCTCGTTACTGTGCTTCTGGCTGTTATTTAGACTCTTAATTTTATACTGGCCTGTGATGCCATGTTTTCCTACAACTGTAAAGTGCCCGTCTCAGCCATGTGTTGGCAAAGATTAATTAAGGTGCTTGCGTAAACAGAAGGCAGCAAACTGTAATATTGGTTTAAATGGAAATTAGCAAATCCTATTTCTGCTTTCCAGGGCTGGTTCCTGACTATGGGCAGAGACCTGTTAAATTTGTTTTGCAATTGGCAGGTGTCATTTGAGGCATTCTTTCTGAACAGATGTGAAAAATATCCAGTAGTAAAGTGCAATATCATCTGTGGGCTTAAGTCCCCCAGAATGTTTAGTTAGCTGCTTTTGCAGATTACTCCTATTTGCAGGAGGTAGTAAAGCCTTGTTTGAAATTCATTTTGCAAAAATTCAAATCCACACTCCATTTAATGCAAATTCCTTCTGTGCGTTTGGAGCAAAGAAAACATAATACCAAACCAAGGAGAAGGGGGGACAGCATTAGCTGTCATACCCCCTACCAGTACTTTGCATCACCTCAGGGACCCCTGGGTCTCCCTGTCACTTGCACGTGGGCACAGCCAGAGGGACCCTCCCAGGACGGGGCACCAGGAGAAGCTGCCAGACCCATTTTCCCCACCTCCAGGTGTTTGGGGTCTGCCTTGGCACCACTGAGGGGCAGAAGCCGAGGTGGGCAGGAGGGGCCTTGGCCTCTTCAGCAGCGGCGGCTCTGAGTTGGCCGTGACGGACAGTGCCTCAGTGATGAGCAATGGGGGCTCCTGTGCTGCCACCCCCGTTGCGCAGTGAGGTCTGCCTTCAATTAAGATGCAGCAGAGGCTGCAGTCACCTTTCAGAGATGAGGCAAGAGACCTACCTCCAGGAGAACCAGGGGTAAGGCAATGTCCTGAGTCAGGCACTGAGGACACGCATCTAACCTATCCAAAAACCTGTAAGTACTTGCCAAGATACTGATTATTTTGATGGTGCAAGTATTGCTAGCTCATCTTTTCACGAAGGAGGCTAATAAGGTTTTTTTTTCTTTGTATGTTATGTGTTGAAACAAAAGCTCATCTCAAAACATCAATAGTTTTTCCAATGGTTTTAGTCCTGAATGCCCTTAAATGTGAGTTTGGTGACTAAACAGAATAACGTATTGATTTGTACACAGACAGGAGTCTGAGGCTGAATGCTTGAACAAAAATACATCCTCTGGCAAATAGTTACCCAGGACTTTCTTCCCCAGCTGCAAAATCCAAGCCTGCAGGAAGCTCCCAGAAGTGACCACAGAAGCAGAGAAGTGGGAATAAATGGAAAGCACAGAAACCTCAGTCCAGCAAGACCCTAGGAAGATAATTTCTCTGCAGCCCAGGATGTGAGAGATAGCTAACACTATCAGCTGCAACCATTTGCTTCTGCTATTTTTCTACCTTTTTATCACTGTTATACTTTGCAGCCATCCTGTGATCCGGGGACTACCACACTTCTTGAACGCAATCCAAACTAATTTTTAAATGATTTTTAGAGGCATTGCGTCAGCAACATGACAGTGTCCTAACACCATCACATTGGCATTTCAATCACCATTGGTGAGGCATTCCCTGGGGCCGCGTGGTCAATTCGGTATTTTAATAACCCTTCACATCTCGTGCAGATTCTGTCCTTTTCATATCTGTGCTGCTGTTTTACCAGACGTGGAAATTATTGACACAGGTGGGTTACGTGAGAATCAGAAGTGTGTATGAGACCTGGGATTTTTCCTAGATCCCATGAGCCCAAATTCAGCACCTTAGTGCCAAAGTGGTTTTCTTTGTCTCTGGAGGTGATAGGACTGTGTGGAAGCAAGAACAGGCATTGAGCTGGGATGGGAATTTCTGTTCCTCTCTGCTTTGATTCAGTTCCTAGTCTAGCTCCCACACAGCATCCATAGCACACAATCCCATGGGAGCAAATCAATTTTAACATAAATTCAGCCTATTTCACATTCAAACTTTAATGCTGTGCACAAGCTGTAGCATTAACAGCTCTTCTTCTGTATGGTACTGTTTAATCTGAACCCCAGCTAAATGGATTACATGAATATCCTTGTGAGAGGTTGGGAGGTGCTGGATGAATATTTAGCATGTAGAGGGACAAATTCAAAACAGATAGAGACCTAGGCTTCATATTGGCTGGAGGTGTGTATTAAAGCTGTGGCAGTCATATATGCTTTTAACAGGCTTAAGTCTCTACTCGGTTATCAGTCCTCTGAGAGATGTTGCTGTCAAATGGTTTAGTCTAAAGACATCCACTGTTTAATGGCTGGGCAATACGGACTCTGAAGGAGGCTTTGGGTAAACTGTACTCCTGCTGAGCAAAAACGACTTTATACGTATTTACACAGCAGATTAGTGGCTGACAATTATTCTTGGGTAAAAATTACGCACTTTAAATAACAGCTCCTTTGGTTGTGTTTACGTGGGTTGTTACCTCTTGGGGTATTTTTATGCATTGTTTTCCATTTGTTATCACTTACCGATATTTAGTTCTCCTGTTCTAATAAAACAAGAAAGCCTGGGTGAGCATTCAGCTTGGGAATGGTACAGGCTGAAAGCTCCACTTTGCAAATACTGGTCTATGGATTGGTTTCCATAGGTAAAGTTCCCCTGAAATCAGAGGGTTTCTCCTAGCCAGGTGTATTGACACACGGAAACATATGCAGGGCTGGTCTCAGTCCAAGTCAGAGGAAGAAGTCCATCAGCTGCAAGGACTTCTTAATTGGCAGTGCCTTTCTTCATCATGTTCTTCCCTTTGGTTTCATGCTCTGTCAGCTGCCAGATGTGAGAGTCTCCCCCTGAGAAGAGCAAGCGCAATGCCCCTGTCATCTCAGCTGGCCTGGGCCAGGGGACACCAACTGCTCGGGTGCCTGAAAGTGTCCTCAGTACCACTGAGGCATCATGCGCCTGGACCAGCAGCCTGCTGCTGCCTGCGACCGCTCTGGGGGCCTAGACAAGAGCGAACACCAAAATCAAAATGAACACCATCAAGCAAGAAAAAGAAAATCTTTCCTGGACCCTAGAGATAACCAGGAAACTCACCTAGTGTGGGATTCAGTGGCTGAATGTAGGGTCAGAGTGCGTGTGGCTACATCTCATTTCAGTTGGAACACTGAATAGCACCAAAGGAACAGAAACTCCAAAGCCCTGTATCTTACGCCATCATTTCCAAAACGAAGAACTATTCCTGTGTTCACACAATCTCTTCCGTAACCTAACCAGACATCATCTTGTGACAGCTAGACACCTGCTCCCAGCATCCTTGTTCAAAGGCTGCTCTGGCCCTCTGTTCCTTAGTGTTAAATATCTTCTTCCCAACCCAAAGTCTTTCAGGGTCAGTGTACAAGTCATTGATCTTGCGCCAGCTTTTATCTGAATAGAAATAGTTCCTCTCCCTTCCTGTATTTACTGTTCAGATGTAATCCAGCCTTCTCTCAGTCTTCTTTAAACACAGCTGCACAAGACAGTCTATTTAATCTATGAAATAGAGAGTCATCTCTTGTCTCTGTATGATCCTTGTCACCCCTTTCCCCACTTGTCTGTTTAAAATAATCATTTTGAAAGGCAGGTGATGAGAAGCGCACAGTGCCATCTGAGTGAGGCCGTGGCTGTGCCTCAGACAGCACCAGGGCCTTCCCTGCCACTGAGGAGAACATTTCACCCCATACCTCCCGGATCTGCTGTCACAGCCTCTGCGGCTCTCTAACACGGGTGCCTGAGCAGCAGTGTAAGTTTTGCAGTGCACCCAGATCACCCTCCTCTGGCATCCTGTGATAACGTCTCAGCAAGCAGCCGCAGACCTTGTTCTTTGACCCAGGTGAGCTATGCAACACTTTTCCTGTCACAATTCATACTTCTACTAGCCCCAGGACTATCCAAATCCTCCTACAAAATAATGCAGCCATCCATTATGAACACACGCCTTGTCCTGCACCATAAACATGAAAGGAAATGAGCTGTTTTGTGATCTGAGATACTCTTTTGTGCTGGTAATGCCTCTACCAATTAATTTTCTTGCACTGTACTTTTCCCCAGGTCCTTGCTCTCCATGGTTCTTGTATCCCATCTTTACAAACAAGTCCTTGTGAGTCACTGCACTAAATTCTTCTGCATAGATGAAGCCAACTAATCTGTGCTAGTGACTGGAATAACCTTTAATTTGTACATAATAACCTGCTATTTCTATGATCACATATTTTATTTCTTTTCAGGGGACATGATTTTTTGTGACATCTGCCTAACTTCACCCCTGCTCATTGATAAAATGTAACAAAGTAGATCAAAAGTACTTGCCAAATGTTCTTGAATGAAAAGGGAAATGGATTGATGGATAAGAAACTTTGGCTCTATGTATTATGAAATCCAAGATTTGACATGTTTTAACCTATTGGGTGCTTCTGATCATTTTCCTTCCCCGTTTCTCGTTAAGAGCTGGCCACACAGAGTCTGCCCTAGCAGGTACGTGCTGCTCTCCAGGCAAATGGTGCATTTTGCTCGCATGATGACTTCCAGCAGCTTCCACAATTCAAATGCCAGTGCTCAAGCACTGAATGATACCCCTGCACAAGTGCAGACGCAGGCAGAGGGAAAAGATACAACTTCAGATAAGAGTGGCAAACCCTGGAGGTGCTGGGGAGAAGCGGGGAGGATCCAGAGTCATGCAGGATCCCCAATATGCCCTGCAGACCCAAGGAAACGGCTGCAGTGTTTGCTCAGGTGACAGTCGAGCAGGTAGCAGTAGCACAGGGGCAGGATCAGGTCACAGTGCAGCATCGTGGCTGAGTGCACACTTCAACAGCAGACGTCACCTCAGCTCACGTGTGCTACCTGACATCTAAGGGGCACATCCACTTTTTGGCTGGGGAGGTGACTCCAAGCACCAGAACAGCACACGCAGTGCCCTGGAGATGCCTTCAGATGCCACCCCTCTGCCTATGGACCGTGTCACATCCCACCTTGCCCACACAAGGGGACAGCGTCCCAGGCCAGGGATGGCTAGCTGCATTGCCAGGGCTGCGGACGAGCTCTTCGGCTTCTCGCTCAGCAGGGAGAATCACGGATGGTCTGGAAATCAAACCTCCTTCCACGCTGGCCTATCTCCCTGTGATGCTCGTTAACAAAATCGTTTATGCCAGTTTTCTCAGAAAGGTCAAACATATACTGGCAAACAGCTAACACCAATTCATTTTCCCCCAGCAATTCCATGTTGCCATTTGCTGGCTTTTCAGGTCTGCCAGCTCTCCACAGCCTTCACTTCCCACAAAAGAAGGCTGCATCTCCATGTTCATGATCCTTTCATCATTTTCTCTTTGGGTTGGGGGTTTGTTGTTTGTTTGTTTGTTTAATCATCTCCTGCTCTGTTGTGCTGAGCTCTAGCTCCGCGCCTGCTGTTATTCTTGGCACCCAAATCAATGTTAACTGGTATATAATCAGCCCGTGTTTTACCGACTGACATTTGTTCCACTGTCAGCTTTCATTTCAGCTTCTGCTCTGATGCCAGTTGCTGCCCTGCTCTCTGGTGTGCAGCTCGGGATGCTTTGCCGTGTGCTGTACACCACGGCGTGGTCTGCTTCTCATTACTCCCACGTTTGTACCGGTGCAGCTTGTTGCCTGGTGGCTTGTCCTTGCTTCCCGCTCTTCTGTCTGCTTTGACCACTCCTACCAGATATCTGTGTTACCTACTCTCTTGGATCTACAGGTTCATGTGGTTATAATTCTGTACAGAATATTTCCTAGTTTTAAGCTTAATATGATTAAATATGAAACAAATGCCTCCTGACAGGCACGCTTATACATTATAAGGTGCTGGTTTGGCTGTCTTAGCATAGAGCTATTTTACTACATTCTGCTTTGAATAATCAAAATCCTAAAAACCTATTTCACTCAATTCCCACTTTCCAAATTTGCATTTTATTGATCACTAACAGCATGTATTGTGCTGAACAAATAGAAACATAGCTACTGAGGCATTTATCTACATAATGCCTTTGCTAGTCTCTTCCATGGTGGAGCTGGATTGTGTTTACACTACACAGACTGTGGGACTAGATCAGGCTTTGATTTTTGTGGGTAGGAGACCACAATTAAAATAATCTTTAGGAAAAGCTGGTTTCTAAGTGTCACGATTCCTCCTCTCCCACTGAGAACTGTCTGTCGCATTTTTAGGCCACCTACCTATTTTCTAAAGAAGTGTCCACACGCGGAAGGCACTTTTGAAAATGGCCCTTAAGCCCCCCAGAAAGATGCACAAGGGGCAGAAGCTTTCTCCTTTCCTGCAATTGCTACACGCGAGTGGCTGCTGATGCTGGCAGCCATAAGGCAGTGACCACATGGACCCCACCTTGTCACTGATGAGGACAGTAGGAGAAAGCCCTGGAGACTCAAGGATATGCAGATGCCCAGGCGCCAGGAAAGCTCGTATGGATGTTTCCCAAACATTTACTAAACATCTAAAAATGTATCCTCAGTCCTTTCATGCCACTCACAGCACAAATTCTTAAAATTTTATCCTAAATTCCTCTTGCTTTGGCGCTTGTCCCCACTCCCCAGATCATGTCCAAGCCCTGTGGCAGTGGTGTACATTGACAGGTATATTCACTCCTTCTTGCAGAGCAGGATGCAGCCGAGCAAATACTGCATTTCTTTGGGGTAAAATACAGCGTGGAGACTGCAAACTCTGTGTACCAATTGATTGTGCCTAGATAAATAACAAGTATTAACAAAAACACAGGTGTCAAGCAAGGACATCAGGCAGGGAGGGGCATGGTGGAGTCATCATGGTAAACCTGTAGCTAATGCATCAGAACAAGCGGAGTAATGCAGTCAGAGCAGATGGGTCGTACCTCACATGTTCCAGTCTCTAGAAGTCCTTCTGCTCCAATGTTATGCAGCGTGTATGTTCCAGGTAAACTGGAGGACATGGGGTTTCATCATCCAGCTTACAAGAAAAGTCTACAGGAAAGAGCTGAGCAGCCAGGAAGAGCACTTGGGGCAGAGAAGCAGAATGGTAAAGCTGAAAATAGATTGTTTTTTAAAAGTTTTCCAGATTTAAGAGGCAATGAGCTAAACCACTAAAAATCAAAGAAGAATCACAATTCTTTTCTTTTAATGCTGTGATTAAGGATGAGATAGAAAAGTTAACAAAAGATATAATTCTAAAAGAGCTAAGATGCAGCAGTTCATTTAAAAATAATTAAAGAAGACAGCCTGGATCCCAAGATAAGGAAAATGAGGATGCAAATAGCATCATGAGCTCAGTAAGAATCTGGCAGCTCTTTTGTGTGGCCTGAAGTGTTTTCAAAAGTAGACGATATTGCCTGTTGGGCAAATACTGATGGAGGATAAATGTAGCTGTATTTTTTGCAACAGATAAAGTAGATATCATCTTAAAGCAGGAGTTATTATTCCTCAATGGACCAAACCCTGCCCCCACCCAAATCACACTCAATGTTATCTCTAAGAAGTTGTCATTTTCTTTAAGCTAAACTTGTTCGCTAACTTCACTGGATTAAATGTCAGTGAACAGGCACAGAGTGATCTGCCAGGCTCCTTAAAACAGGAAAATGCATCTCCTCTGGGGTTCAGGCAGCTCTCCCTTTAACTGGGGCCAGGTGGCTGGGCCAGGTGAGGGCGATCAGTGGCCAGGCCAGGAGAGGCCTGTGGTTTGCAGGTCAGAGATCCTCCTCAGGCAGGTTGGGCTAGCTGGAAAGGGATATCACAAAAATCTAAGCACCTGGAAGAGCACCTGGTGCAAACAGCCCTGGCGGCCTTTGCTATGGAGCGAGGGCTTGCAGCGGAGAGTGATGGTGGCTGTTATCGGTGCTGGCGGGCGCAGGAGGTGTCAGCAGCCTCGCAGGCAGCTTATCTAGGTCAGTACATCTGCGTGTGTGTGATGGCTCTGGCCTCGCTCCCGGAGCAAGGTAAGACACAAGTGTGTGTCCCCTGCTTGCTGCGCCTTTCCCAGAGCGGGGCCAGGCCTGTGGAGCATCCCCTGCTGCCCAGGGTGGGCTGTCTGCCCCTCGGGATGGGGGTGGCTCTGAGGACTGAGGGCAATGCTGAGAGTGAGAAGCTGAGGCTAGAGAGAAACCAGAGGGCTGTGCGGGGGGGCATGTGTGAGCCAGGAGGCCAGTTTCCTTTTTGGACTCTCACAAGTGCTGCTTGGAGACCTACAGAGAAGGGCTAAATTGCCCTGGGACTAAAGGCTGAGTTTCCTTTCTGAGGGGAAATAGCAAGGCAAGGATAAAAACCTCATTATGAGAATAGCTGAATACATTCTTTCGATCTAGCTGAGTTTAAACCTCATCCATATGTTTATTAGCCTCATCTTATCTGAGCCATATGGCTTCTTGCAGCTGCATTTCCCTTAGCACACAGCAATGGAAAAGACTTAAAATGCCTAAAAAATATGTCCCTGCTTCACATGCTTCATAAAATCCCAGCAGTCACCATACCACTCTCATAAGTCCACCACTGCCCTAAGTCCTCTTTTTCTTACACTTGGTTGCCCACTCCTTTTTCCTCCCAGCCTTCCCTGCCCACCTCGTGCTGCACCAGTCCCACCTCAGGATCCCTAGGCTCCCCTTTCCCTGCTCGGCTCACAAAGCACATGGCTGCTTTTAAACCCACTGGCATGCAGAGCTGTCTGCATGGTCAGTCTCTGGCACTTTTAGAAACTTTGCAGGGAAGTTATCACCCCATCGCAATACCAAGTGAATTCCAAACAGCTGCCTCCTGCAGGGAATCAGAGGTCAGGGATGAATGCTCATAAACTTCTAAAAACTGAAGTAACCTTCACTAAAATGTGGGCTGTCAGAGACTGCAAGTCTGATAGGACCCCGCTAAGCCTATCTGGGAGAGAATTTTGCGTGGGAATGTCTCCTCAAGCCTGCAGGGAGGTGGGCTGTATGTTGTTGCCCTAAATGCACTTGTAGTAAAATGATCACCAATTTATCTCTTCGTAAGGCCAGCGCTTGGCTTGGTTTAGGTCAAGTGAAATCTCACATAGCAAGTAGATTTCCTACATGCAACAATTTGAATGCATTTCCTGCTTGCTGCTAGCTGGTACAAGTAGGATACAAGAAACCATGGTGGGGATGTGGGACCTGAGCACCAGGTAAGCGTGAGCAGTGGGCAGGGCCCTTCTCTTGTCTCCTGAAGAAAGCGTTTTTCTCCTGGCCCAAGATGCTTGGCCTGTTGCAACACTCTGGCTGAGGGAACGCACCAAGCCCAGCCTCTGGTGCTGCTCCTGGAGCCCAGCACAGGCCATGATGGAAAATAGGCCAGCAACAGGGGCTGAGCCTTTTTGGAGGCGCCGTGGGCGGGAGCAGGGGGCCGAGGACCTGTGGCTGCTGTTACAGGCCCCCACCGGCCTGCAGCGGGTGCCTGGGGAAGCCATGGCTCCCCTCTCTGCCCCAGGCCAGGAGGCCCTGGTGGCACCTCGCACCAGGCACGCGCGGCCGAGGGGCCGCAGCGCTCTCTGCAAGCGTCCATCAGGGGGCTGATTTTCTTTTTTTCCCCTGTCAAGCCCAATTTCACTGAGGAAATTGCCCAAGACATGTTGAATTGCAGCTTCTGGGTGTATGATTTGTCAAACCATCCTTCCCATGGCTGGACTGGGAGAGGAGAGCACTGAGCGCCTGCAGCTGGACGGAGCTTTTGCGTCGGAGCTGACCCTCAGCTGCCAGTTACAAATGCACCCATGCTTTTTCTTCCACCCAGCAGATTCTTTCTCTCTCGAACTTTCTTCATGGGCACATTAAGTGACCCTTGCCTCAGCTAGAGGCTGGTTGTTGCCCCAGGGGCTCTCTTCATGGCTGAGGCTGGATTTCTGGTCTGCTGCCCAGTGAAACTGGGGATAGGGGATGAGGTGGAGAGCAGCACCGGGTTTCTGGAGGGACCATGCAGGCACAGCACAGGCTGACACACGCTCCTTTGCACCGCTTTACTGAGGGAAACCGCTCTCCAGGAAGTGCCCAGTTTTGGCAAGTTCCTCAACCTTGCCTGAGCAGTACATGAGTGAGGGAAAAGCAAGTGGGACAGAGCACTGCCAGAATACCACAGAGTCGCTGGAGCACTGACATTGCCCTCGCAGTTATGCTCAGAAAAGGGCTGCTGCACAGTACAGCGTGATGAAGGAGAGTAAAGAGAATTAGACCAATGGTCTACAATAACATGAACTACTTCTAAACACTTCTTGCACAAAATATGTATTTTTTTTTTCATTTTAATTAAGTTGTGTGTACGTTAGGAAGATTGGGTAGGATCACTTATGTTAAAGTGGTGCTGAGTGCATTTTCTATCCCCGTCCACCCCAGCACTTGAAGACACCCTCTGGACCCCTCTGACTAGGGAAGCAAGCCTGATATGTACGGTTTAGTTAGAAAAACAGGTTTATTGTCCCGCTTCAGGCTGTCTTGATCAGGTACATGGACATTTGACAGGTAATCCACAGAATGCCAGTTGCGTGAGTTGCTTTATGTAGTAATCCTTTTTCGCACCTTTTTATTTCCCAAATAAATAACCTGCTTCTATTTAACCTTTCTCCATTGGCCTCAGATTTGCTGATTTGGCCTTAGATACACTCAGTAAACCAGCATCTCCCTGTGTCTTGAGGTTTCACCTAAAGGGAGTTCCCAACACTCCTATTTCACTATCTGAAACACCTGATAACCTTTCCAGTTTCTGCTTTATTAATGCACTCCCAGGTATGGTTGACCGGCTGCTATCCCCTTCCAGTGAATGAAATATTTGGCTGTTTTCCACACTGTTTTCCTATGAATTCAACCTTGGTTCAGGGCTGGCCATCTGTATACGTATGTTAGCAGCTGATGCTTCCTCCTAAAGACTGTAGAGTATAAACCCCTTCTGGCTACGTTCAGGTTTGTTGCTTTCAAAATTGTTGAAATGTTGAAAACTGCTGTTTGTTTCTTTCCATTCATGTTCTACCAAAAAGTAAGGCTGAGTGAAGGGAAAACAGGCAAACTCTGAATTTCATGTGCATAATGCCAGTGTCTCACAAGCTGTTCAGCTGGCACGAACAGTACACCTGGCTTCAAGGTTTTGCACATTTGCAATTTTTTTTTGGCTATACAATACTTGCCTTCAAACCCAGATCAGACTTTGTAATAAATACTTGGTTTTCATTGGAAGAAGTAAGACCTTTTCATGCACTACCAGATCTAAGTTTACAACACATCGGTGGCTGGGTTATTGGATTTTGTGCCCTGTGTAGCCTCACTTGGTCTCTGTGCCCTATATTTGCTGTGAGACCAACCGTGCCTAGCACCATCAGTGAGACCACCTGGGAGCTCAGGGGCTGTTTGCAGCAGAATCAATTGTTTTGATTTTCAATCTTGGCTACAAGAAAAACCACTCTCTCTTGACTTTCTACCTGAGTCTGTAGCAACTCAAAATGTTGATTTACTTCATAATGTGTTTGGGCTCAAGTACTGCATGAAACACTGGCAGAGCTGGGGTGAGGTCATGCAGGAGCATCCAGCAGGGCAGAACCTCTGGACGATGGGGAAGCTGAGCACGTGGCCGGGGGGAATAGGAGGGGAGAGGGATGGGGCGGGATGGGGCACCAAGGGCAGAAAGATAGGAGACAGTGCCCATGCCACAAGAGGCCACAAAGGAGAAGTGAGACACAAAGAGAAGGGGTGTTGGTTTGACCATTTGTAACTGATACGAGGAGAAAGACTTTTATCCTGTAAAATTTATGGCTGCTGGTGGCAGATTCTGGAAGGAAAGTGCATAAACCATGTTGCTTTTCATAGCGGGAAGATGCAGTTTTGGGGTGGAAATTTTGCAAAATACATGTTCTGAGTCTGTGAGAGGGAGCTCTGGCAGTGAAACACTGGCATCAGGCAAACGGCTGCCTGCAAGCTTTTCTTCAACATACTGTGCTCCTACCCTTATCACTGCTTTGAGGCTGTCTGCTCTCAGGAGCTGTCAGAGTGGCCTTATGTTAGAATTAGCATGCACATCCACTTAGTAAATGTGGCGTATTTGCTCCTGCAAGCCATCAATAGAGCCATAAATAATAAAAAAGTTTGCCACATACATGTGCCATAACTAGCAAGCATACAAGCATACATCTGTGTTCACCAGGTCCTTCCTGGGGTGGCATATTGCAAAGCCTACCCAGAGCCTCATTCAGTGATGGTATTAGCCACGCAAAAGCTGGCACCCCTCATTTTGCTGTGCAGACAAATCCTTTAATTTATAGCCCTTATTTCCTGATGTAAGACTTACAAAATGACTGAACACTCAAAACACGCAACCTAAGTAGCCAGGAATTGGGCTTCAAACCTGGATGTCATGCCTAGATGATGTACTGCTGGGCTATGAGAGAGATGGAGCTTACCTGCACAATGTAAATATTGCAAATAATAGAGCAAATAATGTAAATAAGGCAAAATCCTTTGTGGCTCTCCCAGTACTACTAGTTTGCCTAGAATGCCTGAGGTAGTTCAAGTATCACCATGTGGCCAGCATATCTGTTGTTATAGAATTATCATGTATTACAGGTTTGTGTAATGTAAGCGCTCTCAAAGGAGAACTCCCACCTGTCTGAAGCTGGTCATGCAGTAAATGGATGGTCTGATATTTCAATTCCTTTCTCTTGATCCTCCATCTGTAAAACAGGAGAGAAAGTGAAAGTCCACCAACACCACATTATTGTGACAGAAAACATACACCTATTTATTATGTATTCAGACCTTATAGTGTACGTGCACAGAAAAGTGCACTAGAAGCAACAATTGCCCCATCATGAAAGAAGAGAAATACTGTGTGGTTAGACAAGACAATGGAGGTGAGATAAAACATCAGATAGCTGTAGTAAGCGAGCTTCTGCTTCATCCAGTGTACAAATGGGTCCTGTAGAGAAAAGCAAACCGAAAAGCAAAAAGGATCCTGTAATTCAATATATTGTTTGAACAAATTACTTCAGTTGTGGTGTCTCCTAGCATCCAAATAGTTTGACCAACATTACAAGACCATTAACGTCATAGGGTGTGTTTTATTATACTCATAATCCAAGAAAAGGAAAGGAGAAAACAGATTTGTCACAGGCGTGTTCGGCAGAAATTCTGTGCAAAGGTACAAGGCTGACATGCCAGGAGATGGCCCGTCTTCAATTTATGGCACTTGCCCTAGGATTGTAGGACCAAACAGCATCTGCGCTGAAAATGCTGTGCAGTAGGCTATTTATTTGGCATGATGGTTAAAAGAAAGGTTGTAAATAATAGTGATACAGCTGAAACAACAGCCCAACAGGATTTTGGAAATTGCTTTCGGTGTGGGAAAGCGTAGCATCTGAATGACAGGACAAGATCAACAGAAGGTGTTGGAGAAGGGGCAAGGAAAAGTTGGACGAGGGTCTGGTTTGTTTGTACTTCTTCCTATTTATCATTCGCCTCCTCTGTATGGTCAGCCTCATGCAAGGCAGACTGTCTTGTACAATGGGTCGTCATCTTCTGCCTGCCACCTTGGCTGGAGTAACAGTGAAATCTGGACTGATGACTGAAAAAAAATAAAAACAGCACTTGCAGCTGAATGAAAAGGTGAGGTTTCTGGGTTCCTTGTAAGACTGTTTGTTGTGAAAACTAATCCCACCATGAGGGCAGGTTTATAATCACTTTTTTCTACATGCTTTGTTATTATATATTAGGATAGTTACAAATCTGATCTTTTAAAATTAATCAAAGTTTTTTTTTTTAATGTATTTTTAAAAAGTAACAATTTCTGAAACAATATTGTGTTCTTAATCCCATTTATGTTTTTGTCATTTGTTCAAAACTAGCTACTTAATTTGACCCAAATTCAAAGATGAAGTTCTCCTGGAGCTTCTTTGAATAATTTGGGGGGACATGGGAGATAGCAAATAGCAGTTTCAGCCTCCATTCCTACGGTATTAAGACTCAAAAAGAAAATGAGTATGATGTGTTTACTTATTTATAAAAAAAATAGTTATGCTGTCCTCACCACATTGGAGGGAAGATGTGTGCCCACCTTCACTTAGTCCAAGTGTTGCACCCATTTTCTTACATAAATGTGTTTTTGTCTTCATGTGATTGACAGGCTGAGGCTTTCAGATGCTATTACCTGTTGTTCTTCACCTGTCAAGCCTGGTCCCTTTAAGTTTAAACTTCAAGAGGATGATTCTAGTTGTAGTGATGGCTATCTGCTCACTGATTGCCCTAAAAATCACTGGACAATTAACTCCAGGCTGGTCCTGTCCTGGTTCCACCATCACAGGCCACCTGCCCTTCTGCTATTCAGGCTATGTGTCTCAGTGCCTTATTTTAATACTTTTAGATGAGTTGCATCTACTTAATAGATATAGAGTTCTCTTACTGGAAAAAAATAAAGGTGGAAACATGCAGCTGATGTAAAAAGCTGGAAATAAATAGCCAGAAACTGTGCTCATGCATATATAGTGTATAAAAGTGGCACGAGGAAATAGAATTTATAAATCCTATTAGCTCTTGAAAGGAAGATCTTCCAGGATTGCAGAGTTTTCCATTGCAAACATCATTGTATATGTCACATAAATAAGTTCTCAAGTGCCTCAAGTGAGAAAGTAGCCTGAGGTTCAAAAGCTTCAGACCACTTGTGGTTTTCAGAAGTCTAAGTGAGCTGTTGAGTGCCTAATGAAGATTTTGAATAACAAACTCCAATAAACGAGTTGTTCTGTATAACAATATGTGGAAATTCTTGCATAAGTCTTCTTTCCACTGATACAGAAAAAGAAATCCAGTAAAAATTGCATGCAAATAGTTGTCATAAAGTCTTAGCATGCTGTGCTATCTATCATCTTCAGCTGGGCCTAAACCTGAACCTATCGAGGAGCTGCGATTTCTTTTTTCTAATATATACTCTCCAAGCTAAAAAGGGAAAAAAATGGGCCTCTAGTGAATCACTGACTAGTGAAAGGCAGAAGGGACTGACACTTGGCACGGGGTGTGCTGTTACCTGCTGTAATTACTGACAAATTGGAAGGAAGATGTAGGAGAAATCTGCTCTGTGGTGTGACCTGCTGCCAGGGAGTTTGCCACCATGCCCAGACCACGGGAAAGACCTTGATAAGAGCTCGTTCATGTGCAGAAAGGACCCACATTATAAAGGGCAATTTCAAGTCTGAAGACACTTGTCATAGGGCTGTCTGTGGCAATGACAAAATATCTGTCAGGTCTCCAAATATCATGATTTTGCAAACAAGGTATTGCCACTAGCTCAGGATCATTCTGTGTCTGTGAGATAGAATTGTCTGTAAAAATGTTTCCAGTTTAATTATTAATTCCTGCAGCTACCTGTGAGCCAGGCATGACCTCAACACACCTTCATGGAGGAACAGAATGTGGTTCTGGCATAACTTAGAGAAGCTCTGTGCTAGAGCTCAAAAGGCAAACATGCTTAAGGGAAAGTGAGTGGGGGAGAAATGTGACAAAAATAGCTATGTTGATAAAGATTTTTAAATAACTCTTTTGCTATCTAAAAACAGTGAAATTTCAGATTACTAATCATGCAAGATCATATTTAACATATATAAACATACCCATTAATACACATATTTAAATATGTATATGAAGATATGTCATTACTTATAAAGATATTTGCATTATGGAAATAGGGACAAAGGCAGTATTTAGTCCAGATATTAAACTGACAGGTACAGATACAGACCTGTCTCGTCTTCTGTAAACAGTATGTAATTTAAAAATTACAAGTCTATTGTCAATCAATATTAAGGACAAAAAGGACTGAGATCTTGTTAATTAAGAGGTTTGTGTTTTGTGAGTGAAGGGGAATCACCCAGCATGCTGCCCTGATGCACACTGTAGCACTGTTCAAGCACCTCCTTGTAACAATAAAGAATCTGCCTGGCATGGTGTCAAAGGATATATAAGCAGGGGAATATCACATGAGCAGAAACAGCGTGTTGTTTCTATACAGGATAATAATACCACCCCCGCAGGACTATAATGACCTGCTCTAGGGCTGATACTTTTTCTCAGTGTGCTTTATTCAAAAGGATGCAAGAAATATTTTAAAACTGGAGGGAAAGGATATCAAATTTAATCTACTCACTTCCCGCAGCTGAAGGTTAGGAGGTGGCTTGATCATGGTTCACATGCATGTGAATGAGAGAGGGGGTTGAGTGCTTAGAGGGAAAAACATTAGAAAGAAATCTTCAGTGCTTTACTGATAACCTGTCAGTCTCTGCATTCCCTGGTCAGTTTGAATTCAGAGAACTTCTGTACTTAGCCTGAAATGTAATCATACAGATGAAAAGCAAATTTGAAACCCTCTTTCTTATCTCATGATTGTTCAAAGAAATATTAAGTTATTAAATTAGAGACATTATGAATTAGGTAAACCGAAGCATTCACTGTAAAAATGATTTATCCCTCCAGTTTAGAGCAGGGTCTCCTAAAGACTGTGATTTAATTTTCAGGCTTGTTCAAACATCAGAAGTCAGACTCAGTTCTGGACAAAGCTGAGCTGTCATCCCCCTGGCTGGGGTATTTCCCTGTCCTCTTGAAAGCAGAGAGAGGAGAGAGCTCTGTTTCAGAGATTTATAAGAAATATCTGAGGTAGGGGGAAATGCTGGTATAGAAAAGTGGCGAGTAAACTTGTAAGCTCCATCAGCTAGTAAGATTTTTCAGAAACCTCTTTGGGTCACAAAGAACTCCCCTTTAAAGTCTGCTTTGGAGTTCAGTAGGAAATGGAACAACATAAACATGAAAATCTGCATTTTCTGTTGTCCTTTTCAATGGTGAACTATTGAGTCTTGCTCCCTGTAGAATTAATGTTTGCAGTGTGGAACAAAGTAATAAAAATGAGGGTAAAGTAAGAAAAGTATAATAATAAGAAACATTCGCTTTAAACACTCATCTAGTATTTTCTGCCTAATTCTCTAAGTAAGCTCTTGCAGGAACAAGGGAGGAAGAAGCAGTGCTCAGCACTACATTCTGCTGTGCTGCGGGAGCAAGCAGACTGGTAAATGAAGGATAATTTCCCGTGATGGGCTGGTAGATGAAGGATTATTTCCCATGATGGTGGGGAAAAACAAGCAGGTCAGTTTGTGAGCAATCTAGATGACAAATGGGAGATGTGGCTGAGCCCTGGCTGTGCAGCAGGAACCGCAACAACACAGGGAAAGCAAGGAGAAGAGGGAATTGTAGGAAATACTCCTCTGTCAAATACTGGAACTGTGGCAGAGCAAGACAGGTAGCTCAGCAATGCTCTGACAGAAGAGCAAGGGCCTGCAAGTGAAGGAGGCCTCAAAATTGTATTTGTTGTAAGCATATGCTTGCCCAGGGCTGTGCTCGCTCCGCAGAGTCACTCTGCAGTGACAGCCGGGGGGAGCGGGGCAGCCGGGTCCTCATAAAATATTATCTCAAAAGCAGTAATAAGCAGGAATCTGGAAGTGGAAGGCTCTCCTGAGGGAAAGGGGGAGAAACAAAAGAAGTCATTAACTCAAGAGGGAACAGCTATTAAAGATCAGTCCGTGCAGCCAGGTCTGCAGAGTGGAGGCTGAAACATCCCCTACAGATGTGCTGGTAAGTTCTGTAACATCTGGATTGAAGAATTAATGCAAACACGTTCCCTGTCTGGTGTCTTTTTTGTCTGGAAACGGGATTACTTATATTTATTCTCCCTGACATCACCAGCTTCCCTATACAGTGTTCAATCTTCATGCTCATTTCTGTGATCTTAGTGCAAAAATTCAAGTAACTTTAAAACCCATAGCAGTTAACACAGCTCTGGAAAGTTGTCCCAAAAATGTACCAGCACAAGATCCTACATATGACACATACTTCATCCTAGTCAGATGCAAGGAAAATAAATCCAAGCAACTCAAAATATTGCTGTATATTATTTTCATTGAACATGTCTGGTGGGTCTGGCAGAAAGTTCTATTTTCTGTCATGTAAAAACTATAGTCTCATTAAATATACATTTTTAGGATCATTTTGAGGTGTTTTAGTCTCAAATTTATCCTTTTAGTGGGTTTAAAGCAGTCAGCATGATTACTCGTGGTGGGGATCATTTCTGTATGTACATAAATGTTTTCTGAAAGAATAGAGCAGATTATCAGCCTTGTCTCATGTGAAAGTGCTAGCTATTCATTACACATTTTCAGGCTGATATATATGATCCAATGCTAATTAAGCCCCTGCTATCTCTGCTTCTGTGAAAAGTGACTCCCTGATGTTTCTTGCTGTCTTTCATTTGCAATTATGGGAACTCAATAGGAATCATCTTTTTCTCTTTCTTTTATGTCACACAATTTATATTCTTAACTTGCACAATGATTATCTGCAGAATTGACATGATTGCTCTGAAAACTGCACCTAGCTCATGAAAGCTGCAATTGCTTTAAAAATGGTGACTATTCTTACTTCCTGCGATCTCAGAGCAGGCTTGAATACACTAAACATTGTCTAAATTTTCTGGGCAGCTCTGTAGAAGTACTTCTTTCACTGGAAGCAATGATTTTCATTTGCAGGCTTTAATGGTTCTGTGACCTCCCATGGTATCAGCTTGGATCTCCTAGTAATACTAATAGGAGTTGCTTTGAGAGGGTAATGGCTTCATAAGAGTATCTGTGTGCAAAGATTTTCATGCAGCTTTTGGAGATATCTTCTATGTTGCATTAACACCCACAAAGCACAAATAAATACTGTTTGGATAAAGTGTTTCTGTTCAAATTGGCTCAAACCTCCTTTTCTTTCCATCCAGAGGCAGTCGTGGTGGGCAACCATGTTTCAGACCTTCAGCCTCCTTTGTGCTACTCTCCCCTCTAGCTTAGCAGCTATAAAATCTGAGAGAGTGTAAGATGTTATCTCAGCCTACCTGCATATGTTAGTCTTGAACAATTTTGCAGAAGAGCTCAGGCCACATGTAAAGTAACTCCACGTGGCTCTGTGACGTCCTGTAGACAAACCTTAACAACTGAGTGAAATCCACCTGCTGGTAAGCTCTGTGAAATCTCATTGCACTAGATGTTACACATGAACTGGGGGCCAGCAAGTAGTTAAAAGCCTGGTGACTGGACTCTTTACTGAGTCAACACGTCCACTGGCACGTTTAATCAAAGCTTCCTGGCAAACTCAGCATTGCTGTATTTTTCCCCGTCAATGCATGGCAAAGCAACATGTCTATACCTCAGCATTGCCTCAGGCTTAACGCATCTCTGGTAAGTGTGATGCTGTGGCTGTTGCCTGGGTTGCAAATACAGTGCTCTTGGAGAACGGCTGAGGTATTTCTCTCTTGGTGAGCTGAAGGGATGTTTTGATGCCGCGCTGGAACATGCAGAGTTATGTTGATTGTTGTCTCTATGTCTTCCGGGATGATTTTTTTTCTTTTTTTTTTTTGCCAGCACCTCCATGAAGGTCAAAATTGCTTTTCGTATACTCCCCATGGAGCTTGCCCTGGTGCCATTGCAGCAGCCATCTACATGAAAGCTCTCTGTGCAGTGACTACGGTCCTTTGCTTGCCATCCCAGACGAGCTACAAACAGTTAGCAGTGGGCATTTTGTGTCTGGCAGATCAAATTCCAGGTGTGTGGGTAACGTACTGGATGCATCCAGAAAGAGCTGTCCCCTCGAGTCAAAACTAGTGGTGCGCTGTACCGTATCTTGTATGTAGATTTGCTGCAGTAGGGTCCATATGTTGTATTGAAGGTCCTATATGACAAGAGGTACCTCCTCCCTCCCAGCCCACAATGTAGGTAGCATGGAAGGTCACCCCACAGAAATGTGGGATGTTCCAGAAAGTCAGGTGGTGCCAGGACATCCAGAGAAATGAACTTTTTGTTGCATCGAGAACTTTTGCTCTGGTGGGCGCTATGGGACCTAGTGACAGCACTTGGTCAGGGAAGCCTGGCTTAACCTCCACTTGCTTTTTCGGACCTCGACTAGGGGAAAAGGCTGAGTTCAGGGTGGAAGGGCTCCTCTGACACCTGGCTGTAAACAGCTTCTTGTCCCCCACAGCCTGTCCTACCTCCTGCTGGCAGATTTGGTGCACTGAGAACAGCAGGCTCTGGCTCAGCTCTGTGTGCTAGACCAGCGTTTTCAGTCCCGGCTGCTACTTGAAAAACACTGAAGAGACTGCACTGGGCATCATCTTGAGTGGCTGGGAGGTTCAAGGAAAACACACAAAAAAGGTGTGGTTTATCTACACAAGAGAGGAAAAATATTTTGGGATAAATGTCACATTAGAGTACTCTTGTATGTATTTTAAGGGGTCTGAAGGAGCTTTGCTGTTGCTCTTCATCTGGCATATTGCAGCTCTTTTCTCTCAGGATTATCAAATACACTAAACAAACAGCCAAGGCACTGAATGAGCTTGAAGAGGTAACAACTTTTATTGCACATGAACTACTAGGAGCACGAGTGGTTTGCAACACGGTTTGTGGATGTGGTTGCCTGGTGAATCTGTACTTTCCAGAAAAAAAGCTGATTGAAAGTTGGCCAAATATCTGTAAAGATTTCTATTAATATTATACCTATAACATTCCGCAAGAATACTTGTTAGTGTAGCAATAGCATAATTTATATTAAAAAATTGTTTATCAAATGGAAGTATTTGCAATTGAGAATAACTTTAAAATCATAATAGAATTTCTAGCTTTTGTGAACATACTGAAGTGAAACCAATGATGTAGTTTAGATTTCTGCTCTTCCCATGGACTAATATTACCGATATATCTTTCATAAGTTGTAGGCTGCAATGCACATAGGTTAAAGCTCTGTCTCTTTGCTAGTGCATTTGTCAACAGCACAGACTTTGGACAGCCAAGTTAGCATTTAGTTAACATTAGTAAAGTTGGTTTGGCTTTTGTGTTTGTTTCTGCTAGTCTGTACACTTACAAACGCAAATTTTTGAATGCATTAACTGAGTAACAATGCAATTTTAGACCTTTTTAAACCTGTCAGTATAGTGAGATAACACCACGAATTTGTCTGCTCATCTGCACCCTCTGAAACACCTGTTATCCAGAGTTCCCAAGCCAGCTTGAAAAAATACAATCCAGCAAAGTACAGTTTGATATGTTGAATCTCAGCTTATTGGGATGATCAGAGAGTGATTCAGACACTTAGATTTATGTATCCGTTGCATTTCTGGGCCTCCTAGAATATCCTCTTGTGTAGGCAGATGTGATACAGATGTTACAGGAGACCTTCACCCTTCAGAGCACAAGGTCAGCTGGGATACTTGTGGGCATCTAGAAAAGTGCCAGATGATGTTTAGCCATCTATGTCACACCTTTAATGTCCATCTGAAAAGCAAAAGTACATTTTTGATAAAATTCTTTTATATCATTTTGGTCTGAAACAGTTCAGTGCTTTGAAACTGATTGGATTGCTCTGCTACAGCAAAAATACTTTATTTCATAAATTTATTGTGATTATTGCTAAAAGAAAATTGCCAGTAATATCATATTGGGCTCCTCAATATTTTTGTTGCTTGTATTTAGCAGTTAATTTTTTGTTTATATAAATTCTGAATTAAAGAATGTCAGTGTTCACATTAAGTACTTGGGTCCAAAGAAACAAATATAAGTAAGGAACTGTGAGCTCCAATCTGTCTGTTTAACCAGGTTCTTAGTCAGCTTTCATGTCTCTCTCCATTTTTTTTGTCCTTAAAATAAGAACATTACCTCCTGTTGGTTAAAAAGACTCACTGGTCTTGGAAATGTGAAGGATTGCATTCAGGAAAACAAGACAAAGCACAGTCTCAAAAAGGCTTATGAGAAAGCAGCACTAGGAAAAGCTATATATGAAGTCATAATCTTTTCTTTCCGATTCAGGTTAATGCCAACCAAAAAGCTTTAAGTGTAATTGGTCTTTACCTAGATGCCTGTTTGACTCAGTCCATGCAAACCCACCTCACTCCCCTTCTGCGTTGTTAATTGGGACTTAAAGCCCACTGCAGCCAGTGGAGGCTGGAGCAGAGCTTGTAGGGATCAGATGATCTTAGAAGAAAAAACAGTGCCTGGCTTGAGGTTGCCAGGTGGGTGCTATAGATCTCGTAGCTTGAAAATCTGGGAGCAATTTGTTATTGCACAGCCCCCATACCTTCCCCCAAAGTATCATTTAAATAAAGACTTCATTAAGGCATCTGTAGGTGACATGTCCGTATTACAGTGACACAGTCTGTCACAATGCAAATGCTTCCTATATTTGTGTTTGACGTGCAACAGTAATGCTATCTGAATGTGTTTTCCTAATAGCATACAGGCAAATGGTTCTGGAAAACAGCTGAAGAAAATGAACTAAGGGCTACCTGTAAGGGTAGCTTTCATTCTGCCGCAGGTCCCAGGCTAGATTAGAAAGACGCTGTGTTGTTTGGGAAAAATAAATAAATAGCTGGCAGCTATAGTAGCTCCTCCATACTGCCCACACCAGTGTGGTCGAGGTTGAAATTCATAGTTTTGTGGTATTAAAGAGCTCTAACCCACAGGCTCTGTGGGCTTCACGTTTGTAAGATTAGCCTGACAAAACATGGTTAAGGGCAATCCTGAATACAGAGGGACCTCTGCATGTTATTGCACACAGTTTCCCCCCCATCCCAAAATGGGATCCAGATCCAAGGAGCATGGGGTTGGTGTGAGCAGCCTGCTTGTTTGAGAGTGCTCAGCACTGTGGGTGCTGGCACCATCTGCAGCTCAGCACCGGGGCAAACCAGCCCCTGGGGCACATCAAGCGCATCTCGTTAGCGCGCACGGTTACACGAGGTGTCTTGTGGCACTTCGTGGAGTTGTCTGTGGCAGAGACAGTGATAGGAAAATTGTATCCTGGGCAGCATTAATCTGCCTTAACCATGAGCTCATCCTGTTTGACTCATCCTCTGTGTGCTTTCCAGTTCCCACAGCAGGCACAGGAGGTGTTTCTAGTCCTTTTCCTTGCGCAGCCTCGATCAACTCCTTGAGCGGCTCCATCTGAACTGAATGAGGAAGGTCCCATGCAGGGTACTGGCTTTGAACACATGCCACAGCCCACAATAAACAGTGTATGTAAGCAAATGACAGTAAGGCTGCATGGGCAATATTAATTCTCCCACCTCTTGATTTCCGAGCACCTTCCTGTGCAACCTTCTATTCTTCTACACTCTGGTATATAATCATTTTAAGTGCAATTTCTCACTTTCCCGTACTGAACAGTCGCTGCCACGTAAGTACTCTGAAAAATGAATTAAACTGTGCTTAATCAAGAAATGAAATCTGCACTGTTTGGGATATGCAAGTCAACTGCTTCATCTATTCTGTTTCTTGTTTGGAGGATTTACTGTGTCTCCAAACTCCTGCCACTGCAATAAAATGCATTCGGGTATAACATTCTGTACTATAGGCAGATGGTTACAATTATACTTTTAAATATCTTTCTGTCTTTATGCAGAACATATTACACTCAAAATTAAGTATTATTTTTATATGATGAAAATCAATGACAGTGTGATGCAAGTATGGGCTTATACAGGCATGCAATAACTGAATGAGTCACACAAAGCTCCTTTTGATAATATGACATCCTTTTTCTTCTGACTTCAGTCTGTCACAGCTCTTTAACTTCATCCTCCCTCAGATAATGCTATTTGAATAAAGGGTTGTTTTCATGAAAAGTCTTGTGACAAGGAAGAGTTATATTAAAATGGCACGGCTAACTGAAAGGCAGCATAGTCCTTTACTTTGCATGTGATTTTGGCAGTGAGAACCCCCCAAGCTGTTCATGTACTTTGGAATTGGATTGCTTCATGGCTTAAAAATCTCATCATTTTACTTCCTTATGCCTTAAAATAGAGAGGATAGCTTAGCTTGCTGCTCCCTCAGAGACCGGTGAGAATTCAGCCAGATAGAGCCAGGCTCAAACCCAGATCCCAACAGGTTTCAGAATAAAGTGGGTTGGGATGTTCAGTCTTTGGAAAGCAGCTGGGATACCTTTCCAAAGCATTTGCTTGACCCAGCACTCAGCTAGAATGGTCTTGAGGCAAAAAAAAGTAAACTTTTCACAAAGTAAGTTGCAAATGGACCTGTAGAAGACAGACACTGAAAAGAAGGAGTCTCATTTCTGAAGGAGCCAGCATTTGGTCTAAACAGTAGTAAGAAAACTGCATAAAAAGAATTTTTACTGCTCACAGTGATTCTGATTCATTTCATGGAAATGTGTAGAGATATTTTAATAGGTATTATTAGCACCCAGTCACAAGCCATACATTTGAGGAGCACAGGTTCTGTTCTAGGCAGTAAGGAGAATTTAACAGATAAGGTAGAGAACATGTACATTGAATAGGGAATGCCTAAAAACTCCTAGGAACACAAGTAAAAGCAAATAACAGTCTTAATAAAAACAGACTCTTTTCCTAAGGAAAAATTTGATTTCTGCCTATTTCCCAGGATTTCCCTGTTATTCTAGCTTTCCATCCATACCAATAAGGATGCCTTATTATGCACAGTCACTCTGAAGTTGTCTCTCAACTTCTCCAATTTACTTTTATTCTCCAAAGTGAAATATAGTTAAAGTGATGTTTTCCACATATATAAAACTAGCACACAAATTCTATAGTGCCTTTCTTTTAGGAAATTTAATGTTTTCCAGTAAAAATGCTAAGAATAAATCTAATTCTTCAGCCTATTTTATGGATTCTGATGTAAAACAAAGCTGGAAAATCCAAAGCCATGGGACATAGTGCTCAAACTCTATGAAAAAACAGGTGGACACAGTAGGCTTCAGTCTTCATAGCAGTTTTCAACTGGTCTTCAGGTTTCATACCAGTTTTTAATTGTTATGGACTTGGGTTCAAATATAAAAAGTATGAATCTGAAAAGGAAGAAAACAGTATATTAGGCTGAAATCTTGCACATTCCTAGCTTAGAAACAATTGAATATAATTTGAACAATAAATAATCTGGCATATTTGGAAGTAGTAATAGAAATTGTGGTAGAAATTCTGTGTTCTGTGAGGTGACTTAACAGTGGTTGGCAGTCTCTGAAGGTTATCTATAGAGAAAACACAACTCTACAGAGAAAATTCTTCAAACCGAGACAAATTTAGGGCACACAGATAGCTCCACATTCTCCTACACAAGGTTATTCCCAAATTTGTATGGCTGCAAAATCACCCCTGGAAAGATACTTGGCTCCATGTGCATGAGCCATAACATTGACATCTGTCACATCCACAGGTGCAGATTACTTTTTTTTTTTTTTACTTCTACAGGTTAGTAGTTTCTTAACACTCATTGTGACAATTTTTGCTTGCCCAAACTGATGCTGTCATCAGAAAAATGAAGAAAAATGAAGAAAATCATAGAGTATATTGCTCTTGCAGAGGCACCTTGCGCATGGTTCAGGGTCTGTCTGTGTTAATACGTTGCTGCTTGCTATCTGTATTCAGAAACTACACCTTTCTGGCTGCTTTGTGTTTCTTTGCAAGTTTAACACACTTGATTAGTAATAATGAACAGGGTGGGGGGTGCGTTAATATTCCATTAGGTCTTTCAGTAATGCTTATTCCTAGATTTCACGCAACAGTTTTGACCATATTTTTTTCAAATTAAAAAAAAAAAAAAAACAATAAAAAATAGAGCTTTGCTCTATCTATTTCAGATCCCTGCAGGAGCAGAAGATGGTGCAGCAGCCCTAGGGCCACCTGGAGAGTGGGCATAAGGTCCCACGGCAGCGCACAGCACATCCACCAGAGCTCTGCCGCTCACCTGGCAGCGTGCTGGGTTACAGGTAATAAGGAGGACGCTGTTTTCCCAGGTGAATTCTGCACATCCTCTGTAATGTCTTTATGTGTCTCCCTGTGCCTCCTGTTAGCTGACAAGCTCTCCCCTGTGGCCAACAGCATCTCTTTGCACAAAATGAGCATGTGTAACAAGAAGCCTTGGCCTGGTCTTACGGCTTTGAGATGCATGGGAACGCTGCTGCAGAAAGCAGCAGGCAAGGCAGAAAATAAAACCCTCAGGTCATAAAATGGTTGAGGTTGGAAGGCACCTCTGGAGACCGTCTAGTCCAGCCTGCCTGCTCAGCCAGGGTCAGCTACAGCTGGTTGTCCAGAACCATGTCCAGATTTTGTAAAGCTTTTAAGATAAAGGTCAGAATAGTCTCCAAATTTTTTTATTTTCTTTTTTAATTTTCATGGCTAAAACACTTCAAAATGCTGCAGGTTTTAGGGAGACTGTTTTACTAGTATTCTCAGGGCCAGTCCAGAGGGTAGGATGAGTACCAGACCTTGTCCACAACACAGCTCTGCAAGGTGTCCAGGGTGTCCCATAGATCAAACTCATACATTCATGTAGGTAAACTGCACTGAGCCTTGATGTTTGTAGTCAAAGTAGTGGGGAGAGCCTTAGCATATAGCTCACCAAGAAGTAGGATGGTTTAATTCACCTTTTTCCCTACAGATATCTTAAGACAGGTAGAAAAGGCACGGAGCTCATATTTAGAAAAAGAAATCTTTATTGTTTTAAAGTATAATAAAATAAATGGAAAGAATTAGCTCTCTGATATACAAAAAATAAAAATAATAATAATAAAAAAAATCAGCACAATGCAGAGTCTGGTTCTGAAATACATTGATCCTTTCTGAAAGTGTGGAGGACCCCTTGAAAACAGCCAGCATGAAGGAACTGCATTGTGTGATTTTCTGTTGTCAGGGCAATGCAAAAGAATGTCAAAGTGTTCCTGAAAATTCAAGCAGTTTGTATATCACGTTGACATAAAAATACATGCTCCTAAATGTCTGTATGACCACATCTGCAAACAAGAAAAGTGATTGTCAAAACCTGCATCCTATGAAAGAGATACTATGGTATTCTGGAATGCATAGAATGATTTAGTTACAAACTAATGTGACTGCTTTTTAGAAAGAGCACTTTTTCTTTTTTTCTGGTCATGAAATGTTGCCATACTCTACCAAATGAAAAAGAGTAATCCCCCCCGCCGTTCTTATAGGCATATTTCAGAGATATTCCTCTCCTGCTTGGCTATTTTGAGGCAGGGAAGATTGGTTTGGGGTGCTGTTGGCATTACAGAATTGTAAAAATATCCTATTTTAGCAGTATTAAATGTCATTCAGAACGTTCTTTAATCTTGGTTGTCCTTTACGAGGGAAATAACAATCTATTTTCTGTGGAACAGAAAGATGCATTAAATTCCAAATATTGTGAGACTCAATAGAATTAATCCAGGAGATAAACCAACAAAGTCCTCTGAAGACTTTATTGTTACTATAGAAACCTGCCTAAATCCAGAACCTCATTGTGAGGAAAAAAGGAAGAATTTGCTTCATTAATCATTTTTGCTCTCCTATCATTACTTGCTGGACTGGGGCCCTGGGGCCCTGACAGCAGAGAGAGTTGTAGAGGTATAAAAGTGTCTCCTGCCCTCTCTGGAAAAAACAGGTTGGTAGAGAGGCAAGTTGTTCTTCAGAGCTGGGGGTGAGGGGGTCTTTCCTCAGCCACCGGGTCGTGGGTTGCAGAAAGAGAACACCAAAAAAGATCCTGCTCACCTTCCATCAAAGTTTTGTCTAACGTGAGCACAGGCAAAGATGTAACTAAATGCTGTGCTTCAGAGTACGGCTGCTTCCCTCTGCTGCTCCACCACTGTTCTCTTTCTTGTTTTTGCAGCACTGCACATATGCTTCGATCTTGCCTGTTGGCATTTCCCAAGACCATCAAAGGAAGTCCTGTACAAAGGTAAAACACCTCCAAGAGCCAGAGCCGGTCCATTATTACTTTTAAGTAACATTACAGTGACTTGGGTAGAAAGCAATAGAGTATGAGTCATGTTGCTGACCAAACAGCACAAAAAGGCAGACCAAGGATGTGCCGAGGATGGCATGGAGACCTGCAGTGGTTTTGCTTCTGTCTCTCCATGGCAGCTTCCAGAAGCAGGGTCATGCCAAGACAAACATCAGCAGCATTGGCACCCATGGCATGCCTTGCTGGAAGCAAAGGCTTACTCACTGAGGGGACAACCATGCTCCCTGGCACAAGTGTTCTCTTGGCTGTGGGCTGCTGGATTTGGAAGTCAGAGGGAAGCTGGGAGCACCCAAAAATGTGCCCTTTGAACTCCCTTTTAAACTTGTTACATGCTCCCTGCAAAGTAGCACAGAAAATCTTGTGTGAAGGCAGGAAAGGACCTTTAAGTACAGCTTCTTGAGGCTGAGTTAGAAAGGAGAGGGCATTTGCAATGGCCACTTCCACTCTGGGGATCTCCCAGCTTTTCCAAGCACCCAGGCATATCATCCAGCCACATCCTCTCTCCTCACACTGATGCCTTCATTTCAAAGATACCAACACTCAGGCACATGGCCTAGAAGATTATCTGCATTGAGCTCCATCCAGACACAAGAATGATCAGAGGGCTGGAACACCTCTCTTATGAAAACAGGCAGTGGGAGCTGGGGTTGTTCAGCCTGGAGAAGAGAAGGCTCCGGGGAGATCTCATTGTGGCCTTCCAGTACCTAAAGGGGGCCTACAGGAAAGCTGCAGAGGGACTCTTTGTCAGGGAGTGTAGTGATAGGACAAGGGGTTATGGCTTTAAACTAAAAGAGGGGAGATTTAGATTAGATCTAAGGAAGAAATTCTTCACTGTGAGGGTGGTGAGGCACTGGAACAGGCTGCCCAGAGAAGCTGTGGATGCCCCATCCCTGGAGGTGCTCAAGGCCAGGCTGGATGGGGCTTTGAGCAACCTGGTGTGGTTGGAGGTGTCCCTGCCCATGGCAGGGGGTTGCAACCAGGTGATCTTTAAGGTCCCTTCCAACCCAAACCATTCTGCGGTTCTGTGATTCTATGACATCCTCAGGCTGGCTGTGCAGGAGGCCAGGGCTCACCACGGATCTGCTCAGTTGAGGCACATCACTGCCCCTGGTCCCTGGTGTGTCACCTACACATCAATGGGCAATGTGCTGTTCCAGAGGGAGGCAAACTGAGCTGCTGACTACTCTCGGCACATCCTGAAGAAGGTAAAAGCATGTAAAATTATGCAAAAGCTGATATGATTTCAATCATAGTTAAGCTTTCTTGGGAAAATCTTATGCAGTTTAATAAAGATTAAACCAGTAGACTGCTTGAGAAACTATTGTAATAACTACAGAAGTTAATAAGGAATACCTTCTCTACTGAGATATTTCAAGAACACCAACTTGAAAATACAGTTGGAGGGATGATTTAAGTTCATCATGGATGTTCAGTAGACTTTCTAAGGAGATCTGCTATGGAAAAAAAAAAAGAATAACTGTTTTATTAGACTCTCTAGGAATCTTCCATAAATTGATTAACATCCAAAACTGAAAGTACATGACTTTGCCTATATTTCTTATGAGAAGAATTTTATTTTCAGCCATCTTCCATCTCTTAGTCCTGAAAGCTGTTTAAAAACCCATGGTCCTTTCTAGAAAAGATATCCAAAATTAGGCTTCTGTCAAAATCATAATCAATAGAGTAACCAGGAGTCACGTACTAGCCTTATTTTTCTGTTTAATAAAATTTCACTGTGTAAATATTCTAATATTTATAATTTTAGAATAATACTTTTTATTGAAGGCAGAGGGGTATAGTGATTTTTATATGAATAATAATAAAAAAGCACTACCAATTTATAACATTTGAAATAATGAAGATGAAAACCAAAAAAAGGAATCCATTAATTTTCTTGGTGGGTGGTTTCTTGAAAATTACATTTCACATGAAGTTAAAACATGATCCTTTCATTTGCATTTTTCTTATACTTCTGGATAACAGTATTAATGAATACTGATTTCTTTTTTTTCCATGCAGATAGCTATGCACTGTAGTCAATATTCCTCTCAGGCTCTTTGTTAGTATAATAAATAAACTACCTCTTAAATTATTTCACTGTGGAGAATTTCCTCCAGCCCTTGAATCACTTTACTAACAATTCTTTGCACTCATATGATTTTGCAACATCCTTTGAAATAAAATGGGAGTAGTGGAGCAGAATACTGTATTGCCTTATCAGCCCACCCAGCCCATAGAGAAATTCTCCTGCCTTCTGCTTGCGTCACCCCAGCAGTCAGACCAGCCAACTTTGCAATGCAGTTACAATAATAGCTTGTTTGGCATGTAGTGTGATCCGTGCAGAGACACAAGCATCTTTTCTTCCCCCTGTAACATCATAGAAAAGGTTCAAAGGAGCCCATTTGCTTCTTCCACTTGCCCAAATTGCCAATTGGGAATAGCTGCTTCAAGAGGGAGCTCTCAAAACACATGTGAGATACGGGTGGAGATGCTGCAGGTTGTCCTGGAGGGTCAGGTGAGAGGGTGGAGAGAAGCTGCTTGGCGAGCACTGAGGAAAGGTGGCTGGGTGTGGAAGGTAGGAAAGCAGTCTAAGGGAAGGGTTCATCCTGGGCTGTTTAGTATGAGGTTTGCGTGTAGGAAATCAATGTAACTGAATCTATTGCAAGGCCTTGTGGAAGAGGAAAGTATTTTAAACTAAAAAGCAATCTCATTCAACAATGTTCTCTCATATATATGTATTGCTTATGCTTTCATGCCTGGTGCTTGGGAGGTCAATGGTACTAGGCCACAGCAAAGGATTTTATTTTATTTTTATTTTATTTTTTTTTTAGCTCTTAGTAGTATAAGGACACTGATGTGCACATCTGGTATCCTGAGCTTGGATCTCAAGGCTGGGACTTATAAAATCTACTCCCCTTGTGACTTGTATCAACAAAAAGGAGGTCCAGACTTTCAGCCAGGTGGCATGGAGATAGCAGTGTGTGCTGACCACAGCTCTGGAGAGTGCTGTTTTCTGGCAGCAGTTTGTCTGCCTGAACTTGCCATTAGGCTCTTTGAATGGTAGTGAGGAAACGCTTGTTCCACGTGAGCATTTGGGGATGGAGTTATGGGGATCACAGGAGCTGTATGGCTCTTCTGCGCTGCCAAAAGCACTACCACTAAGGCCTGCGGTTTCTGGAGGTCCAGCTGCTGACCTGAAATTTCCATGCAGTCTTCCTCTGTTAGTTGCCAAGGTGTCATGGTGGTAACTTGCCTTTTTTTTTAGGGGTTGGGATGATGGGTGTCTGTGCCCTGGGCAACCTAGGTGAGACTGAGCCCCAAACAGTCCTTTTTAAGGGTTTTTGCAAGCAGCAATGGGGAAAAGTGAGGCACTTCTAGATAGCGCAAAAGATGGAGGCTCCTGGAGGAGATGCAGTGTGACCAAAGCAGGGAGGTTTCAGCTTTGTGTCCCTCCTCAGAAGCGATATAATCAGCAGAGCTGTGTTTCAGCAAGCCTCCAGTTGCTAACCTACTACTCATCATCCCATTTGGAGAAGCCAAAGATAAAACATGGCACAAAAGGAGCTATGGTCCGCATGGAAAAAAAAACAGATCTCCTGCAGGTATAATTAATTACTTGCGTGGGTTCTTCAGTCTGTGTCTACCTTCACATATGGTCTCTCCTTCTGATCTGTCTGGTAGTCCAGAGCAGGCTCTGACCACTGTCTCCTTCTGAGGCATGGTAGTTGGCACGTTATGTTTTAGTGTGTGGGAGACTACTGCTTCCTTGCCCTAGTTTGTCTATTTAAAATGTACAAAATAAACTTTTTTTTTTTTTGAATGTTACAAACAATGGTAAAAGGCTAGGTGCGAAAAGAAATGATTCACAGCAATTATCAGTTGAAGCTAATGGTTTGTTAAGAATCCTGGTTTCCTACACAGTTTTACTATTGCAAGGATCCTGCACTAGTGGTAATAGTAACTTAAATGTATTAAATTTAAAATAATGAGAAGAAACAATTTCTCAAGCTGCCTTTTTAGGCAATGTTACATTACTTATCATATAGATTTTTTTTTTCTTGGTAATAGGGAGAATAAAAATAAAATATTGAGTCTCATCATCTAGGAGATTGTTGTTTGTTTTTTGTTTTTTTTTTGGTCAGGAAAAACAGCTGTGCTTCTAGCGGTGTTAGTCTGAAATTGTGTACAAATTGTTTGTTTGGATCCCAGAGAGATCTAAACTCATCTGTTAGGTCATGGCTGACATTGCATAGTGTTTTTGTATGCTTTTTCTTTTGTCTTTCATAACACTCTGATAGTGGTCCAGGTTACAAAGAACTCCACTGATCTAGGAACAAAGATTTGCTTCTCTATCATGAGAGAATAAATTATGTATCAAGATGACTGACATTTCCTCACTTCCCTACTCCCTCCACGTAACATTTTCTGAGTATTCTACAAATTAATGTAAGCAAAGTATCATGACATTGGCTAGCTTGGAGAACACCAACCGCTCTTGTTAAGTTTTTCAGTACTCTGTCATTTCGTGTCAGTCTCACTGCCTCACTGGGGGTGAGGAATGCCTCTGCTGCTGAAAAATCTATCTATAAACTCACTTAAACAGACCAAGAGAAAACAATCGGCCAAAAACTTCAAGGGACCTGGAAAGGGACAAACTAAACTTCACCTGACTATGCTGTAAGACCCAGAGGTTCAGGCTCCTTTTCTAATGGTTATACCTCCCTTGCATAACAGGAAGCAATGGAGTGAAACTTTGAAATAGTGCAAATAAAAGAATTGCTCTGATGAGACCATATACTGGTGCAGAAAGGCAATAAATATTTTTGCCTAAGTGTATGTCAGGGGTGGGGACAAAGATCGTGTTTGAGATAGGTGCTGCTGGGGGAGGAATATGGATAGGATACATGATTCTTTATATGCTGAAGCTGAGTACATATATATCTTAAAAATTATTTTTTCATGTGGTTTAAGAATAGTGACTAGAATTTCATGGCCTTATGTTAGTCTGTATGCCCCAAACACCTGTGGATAAGGGTTGTGGATGTGCAGAGTACTTCAGTCAGTCCTTGCTGTTCAGGGGTGAAGTGAAGACAAATCCGTTCTTGGAAATGCACACAACTCATTTGCTGGAGAAGAGGTTTTTATCTTCATCCCCCCCAAGACATGCACTTACCAAGGTGTGTGCAAAACATTATTTTTGAGGAGTGTGCAATTCTGCTAGAAGCTGGTTTTGGTATAGATAAATTGGCATGCATTGCCTCTCCTACCAAAAGAGGCAATAAGGAGCTACAGGATGGGGTACATGACAAAGACTTGCTTTGAGATTTGCCTTTGAGATTTTTGTCAAATGCTTCAACAATGGTTCTAAGCTTGATTTAATTCCCTAAATGTGCTTACAACTAACAAACCATCAAGTTTGTTTTCTAATACAACTCATTTAATGCACAATATAAGATACAGTAAGGATTGAATTATATGGGTATGCTATTATGCTTGCAAAAATGTATTGCAATAAGCCTTTCAATTTATAGACAGGAAATGAAGCTCTGCAATTATGGGATAACATAAAAATCAGAACAGTAAAATTGGAATTTAGTCATTTATTTTCTAGGTCTACTGTCAGCAAACATGAAATTGGCTCATTCTCACTTTCCCCATAGCTCTAACAAGAATTCTGGTGAGAATCCAGTGGGAAAGTGGTCATTTAGAGGCTTCTGAAGAGCGCATTGTAACCTGGAGTGTGGAGGGGCATCTGGCTCCAACACTGGCGAAAAACAGGGCAATGCCCCATGGTACCTCGGCTCCCTTGCTCAAACAAAAGCTCTTTCAGGACATGCGCACATACCTTAATTGCAGTAAAGCACCATTCAACATGGGCCATTTTGAGCTAGTTTTGGAACACGTCCTCTTCTGAGGTGGGATCATACCATCAGATGTCGTCTTCCGTCTGACAACTATAAACACAACAACCCTCCATGTCCCAAACCAGCCACCATCTCAAGACTTTAAATTGTAAGCCATAGAGGCTGAAGGTGTTGAACACTTTATGGTGCTTAATCAGTATGAAAATGTGATTTACAGAATACAGTACTGATATCAAGAGGACATGGTAGTACCAGTTTCATATAACCACTTAGAATAATTTATAGAAAGAAAAAGGTAAAAAGAAAACCAAATTGATACTTAATGAGTAAGCCATTAATTTTTATTTTGGGGGGGAAAAAAAAAATTGATAATTGTACCTACAATAGAACGTGCTTTTCATAACAGTTTTAGTCTCTAAAGTATAGCTTCCTTTATAGAATAATAGTTATCTTTACGTTTTCATGGAATGTACTCTGGATTTATTACATCTGTGTGAACATCTACTATCAAAGGGTCTGATCTTCAGAGTAAGAAGAGCAGTCTGAATATTCTCGCTAGGAATTCTACTTCTGATGAAGTAATCCGTGGTTACCTTTGTGATCTTCTAACTGTGAACAGAGATTTGAAAATAGAGGAAACAAATAGAAAAATGTCTTTGGTTAGGGTTGAAAGAGGCTGGAGCTCCAGCATGTGTGGGGCTGGAAAGGGGCTGCTGAAAGGCTGGGCTGGCAGGGGGACTCCTCCCTGACAATGTCTGCATCTGGGCTATGACTGGGGGTCTTATGTTAAAGCTTAATTAGAGATCACTGAGAAATACTGATAATGAATCTAGGACAGGACTAGCTCATGGAAAGAACAGGAGCACAGCTAATTGCTAGCAAAACACAACCCCCAACTCTTCATTTTAAAGCAGCCCTTGTGAAGAGATGCTCTTACTGACCTCTCCCCTCAGTCATCACTTGCTGGATCAGAAGCTGGCACACTTCACTAAGCTACCTTGTAGCTGAAGCTCTCCAGGCACACTTCTAGCTCTCTGAAAGATGTTTTACATGACCACTGCAAATTAACTGTTTTCTACTAGAGAACGGCAGTACTTGCTCATTAAGTGGATCAATGCTGACTTTTATTTTCAGTTACATAATTTTATATGAAATATCTTTGTACTTGTATAATTGTTTCCAGTAATATAACAATAGAGGAGTACTCGTGGTTCAAACACTCAATCTTGATTAAGTTGGTAAGAGAAGTCACTTACCACATACATAATGCATCACTGAGCTATAAAAGCTTTTGGATTGGTGTACTCTGACAGGTACATTGTGTTACACTCCTGTTAGCATTAAGGTCTACCTGGTTTAATAGGGGGAAAGTATTAATGATTTTTTTAAAACTGTCTTAGAAAGAAATATAAATATCCTATGTTTTTCTCTTCATGTGCATTGAACCTATAACTAATGACTACTGGAATACAAATACTCATTGTGTTGACAGGAAGTAGGGTATGTCTCTTTGTAATACAGATTACTGAATATCGAAGTATAGATGTTTAATGTAGAAAATAGAAATTGTATATCTGTTTGTGTTAGTACTGAGGAACCTTCCAGATGTCTCAAACTATTGCAAATGGGAACAGACTGCAGGTCTCCTATTCTGATGGAGGAAAGCTCTTGGGTACTCAAGTCCTGCTCGTTTCCTGTTTGCATGAGAGGACTTGGTATTCAAAGAGGAAAAGTGGGACTGACAGTGATGTACATCTAACACTGGCATATTGTTGTTGGAGCTCTTCCTCCTATCCAGGGTGAGGGGGAGTAACACAAGGCTTGCTTTGTGTGATCTGTGTGCTCTAAATTGACTGCAGATGCTCTAGGTTTCTGCTCCCACTGTTGAGGGAACCATTTGAGCTGTAACCCATTCTATTTCAAACTGTCTGTGTGGGTAACCCATGTCTGAACTTTAGTTTGGTTGGAAACTTAGTGTTTGTGCTGTGTCTTGCAAGCTGCAGTACAAAATCAGTGACATCTCTGCACTAGTGAAAACTGATCTGATGGATCTGTAAAATTAAGTGATCTCTCTTCTAGAGTTATGGGAGCTTTCAAATAAGCTCAATAAAGGGAATCTTTCTAAGCAGTCTGCTTTTATTTTCCTATGCATACTGGTTTCTAAGATTGCCCTCTTTTCCTGTGTTTCAGGAAAAGCAGGAGGCAGAATTGCCAGACCTTCTTGATGTTGCTTTAATTTTTTTCTCACTCCTACAGACAGACTTTATAGAAAAGATTTCTGAAAGCCCTGTGAAATCTGTTGAATGAGCCAGAGCTGAACTATCTTCTCAGTGACCTCAGAGGATATAGTTGAGTTCAAATCCCAGCAATTCTACCTTGCTGTCACTGGGCACATTTATGGGGGGGCTGAAGCACCCTTAGCTTGCTTGGGACTCCAACTAGCATCTGAAGCATGATGACAGAGTAGTGAGCTCTTCCCTATGTCCCTTTCTGCATGATAAACTGTAGTAGGTGACTGGTGCTGAATATAGTAGTTTATCTTCCAAAATAGTCCTAAGTAGGCAGGAGTAGATGTACACACAAAAAAAGAGCAGCTGATTTTATAATTTCTGAACTTCCTATCTTGGGAAAGACATATTAGATATTTGTAAGTACATTATTCATTTCCAGAATGCCAATGCAAACACCACTTGTAACTGAACATTTCCAAAAACGACCTCAGACCTAAACAAGCTCAAATATGAACTTTTACATAATTGCAGTACCTGCCTAAACTATCCTCCATATTTGTGCATCTTCTATTTAAACTATTGGTCTACTCATGATATTAATGAAAGAATATAGTCCTATTCCACTGTATTCTAACAAGACTTAAAAATAACACTTAAACAGGTAGGAATTAGTTTTAAAAAAAAAAAAAAGCTTCTCTTTTTTTCATTTTTAAGATAGAGTGCTTTGAAAATCAGAAGTTGGATCCAATATTTCTAGCTTCAGAGTGATATTTGAGCTTCCAGTTCAGGCCAGAACAATGAAAAGTTATGTGCTCATGTCAGGAAAAATAATTCTCTATAGGTTGCATTTTGTACATTAGAACAATTTTTCTACTTAATGTCCCTGACATTTATTGATATTTATAAATGCCAACTATAAAAAATGTACTCAGAAAGGTGATATTCAGCACTGTATGAATGCTCAAGCAAATCATTTCAGAGGTGTTAATTGCACCATTCATCTCAATAGGATTTCAGTGCTAGCCCAACAGCAACAGCCTTTTTAATTTCCTTACAGCTGATCAAAGCATTCAAGAAAAGAGACATTCTGTTGAATTTTCTTTAAGACCCTGATAAAACCTCATTTAGCTTAGGCAAGTGGATGTTATTTCAGAAAGTATTGCAAAGTCAGATCTGCTTTCCCTGCTGTTTGAATGGATTTTCTCCCCATTAATGAAACAAGTATGCAAGTACCAATGTCAGCCTTGGCATTATATCAAGCAAAACAATCTTAAAGTTCAGGTAGCTCAATACCTTTCAATACTGAAATTCTTTGTGTTGATGATTGAGTAGACAAGCACGCTTATATTTATCTCAAAGGTAAAGTTTGAGAAAATTGTAAGTAGCTTTGAAATTACATGTCTGGCCTCTTCAGCTTGGCTTCTAACAGGACACACAGATCAGAGGAGTTGCCTGAATTTTTATTTTTTAAGTGGAAGCCATGTATGTGTAGCTCTGTAAGTACAGAGCACGCAGATACCAACAGAGATGACCCACTGTGCACCATGCAAATGAACTGTGAGCTGGGAGGAATATCTCTGCTCACAACTTCTGTATTCCGAGACAGAGCAGTTCACACCAGTAATGTGTTTTTCCTACTATGTGCTGTGCTGGAAACTCATTCTTAAGACTTGATTCTGGCTTCACTGGGCCAGTCAACCAGGAGCAACAGAACTAAGAGCTGAGAGAGATTAGACCTGGGTCCTTGAACAGTCACAGAAGGTTTGGAAGGGTTTGTGCAAGCACTTCTCACAAGACTGGTTTGTGCTCTGAGTGGGTACACTAACCTCAGAGAGAAAGCAGTCATGAAGGAACAAGATTTTCACATCATGTTCGTTTCCTCACTACTAAGCATTGTACGACTTTTCTTTCTTAAACCAACTGTAAAAATTTCCTAAATACGATACCACAAATGCATGAACTCAGAAGCATGTTGTTAAGTATGCAAAGGTAAGATCTCTTTTATGTCTGCTTTCATGTAAAATCCCTTGGGACTTTTTTATTACAAGTTCATGGACTTTGACCTTTAATATATCTAAAGACATCTGGTGTTTATTTTTAATACAATATTATTCAATTGGGTGATCCTTAAATGTTGTTTCATAGTGTTGGAAACTTCAGATCAGTTGTTGATTAAAGTGCTTAAAGCAGGATTGCAAGTGCTGGGGAAAAGAGTACTACAGTGTTTTCAGATCTGCCCATCGTAGGCCCCAAGATAAATGAGTGCAAGCTCCCTGGCCACAGAAAATGGATTACAGCTCACATTGACTTTAGCCCTATACTACGATCAAGGATCAGTTCTGATGCTCTTATTGAATTTCTGTGATGGACAAAGATGATGATTAAAGTCTTGTATGCAAGAAAGACATTCAACTGCAATATTCCAGAAACTGCCTTTATTGAACCAGTGCGTGTTCCTTTGGTCAGAAAGGTATTCCGCTCTCTTATGGGTTTTTCATTGCTTTAAGTTTAGAGTGCTACCACAAAACCACCTGTTCCACAAACACTTGGAAATAGGAGATCTAACTGTTCACACCGCCATGTCCATAAGGAAGCTGTGGTGGGCTTTTTCCTACCAGCACTGGAGGAAGTAGATGAACGCTACAGTCAGCATGACGAACAGCACATGACAGTGCCAGCCCCCTGGGAATTCCAAGGTTTTGTCTGTCTCCTTTGTTTCTTTCCTAGGGTTCTTTTCTCATCTTTGTTCTGATTCTTTGTTTTTATGTTTAGAATTTACCTTTCTGTTTCCTTTTTGAGCTGTTTTGCACTTAGATGATAAAACTTGTAACAAATTCTTTGCAGTGAGTGGTCAAAAACACTGAAGCACAGAGTTCAGTATAAAGTTCATCTTCTATGAAATAGAGAAGTGTGTGGACTCAGACCAACAAACTCACTTCAACATTTGCAAGAATAAGAGTAATCTAAATTTCTGGTTTTGTCTTTCTCCTTCATTTTGCCATATGATAGATTAAGAGCAATACTCTTTATAATAAGAGTTATTTGACTAACATGGCAAATTGTCTCTCCCTCTAGTTGTATTATCTTTCTTCTGCCCTAGTTTACTTGCAATGACACTGCATTTTACCCTTATTTTAACCAAATCAAAGGACAGCAAGTACCATTTTCTCCTCTCTAAAGTTTCCTGGTTGTGTGGTAGTATCCAATCCAAAAAAAACCCTGTCTAGTGAAAACAAATGATGTCCATGTGATTGAAGTTACCAACACCTGTTATACTTGCAGGTGCTGGCAATTACACTAGTATACTATGCAGACTGTTGAGACAGAAGATTTTCCTGGTTCAGGAGATTACTCCGATCAAAGGCTGCATGCTGGGATGCACAACTACACTGTTTTCTCATTCTGCTGCAATGTTCTTGCTCTGAGAATCATGCTTCCTATGAGTTTTCATAATGCTAGTGGTAGAAATTGCAGATGAAACTAATGACCTCAGAGTTTGCATTGGTGTAAGCATGGGCTGCTGGCTTTCACAGTTGGAGTTATTTGATTGAAGTCATTGTATTTGGTCTAATAACCTCTGTCATGTTTCTATTTTACTCTAAAATGAAGGTTCAGTTTCTTTTAGCTCTAAGCAGAGTTTTAGTGTATACACAATACAAAAATGCTACAAGGAAGGAAAAAGAGGACAAGTAGTAGGACCACCGAGGGGAAAAAGATAAAAGCACTAGTAATTTAATGTGGCAACAGAAGAATCTTCTGCACAGAGCTTCATGCTAAATTCACGTGTTCAAAGCCTTGCTTTTGCACCACCTGGAGGCTATAGGCTTCTTTGAATTGAACCTCTCCAAAGTGAATGATTTTTTTTTTTTTCCACCTATGTCTGTTGAGACAGCCCAGTGATTTGGTGCTATTTAGCACCAAAAGTCATTCCGCTAGGATTGTTTGCTGCCTGAGCCCAATGTCGCTAGAAATTATGCTTTACAGAAACACAGCATGATGTTGCCAACGCTACTATGCTAAGCGTGTTCTAAATGATGGTTCTCTATTTCTCCTCTGTTCTTCCTTATAGCAAATGTGCTACTGTTTGAATTTCAGACTATTCTCTTAAGTCTTTGACATTAGGTGAGCTTATCTGAGGAGAACACTACTTCTGGATCTTTTTTTTTCTTTTGCCAAGTTACACAAGATGTTCCTATAGCAAAGTGGTCAGGATTAATGTTGGCTCCAGTAAAAAGTGTGTGTTTGGAGCTTCACTGTCCTTCACTGTCTGTCACCGCTTAGGTGCCAGAATTAAGAATTGTTTTCCTTGGTGTTTACCGCAAAGTTTTGATGATATTAATTAATATCTCTGTTATGCCACACTGTCATTATCTAAAAGGTAGAGTTGAAACTACCTGCAGTAAAGAGAAATGCTGTTTTCACAGAAGTGATTCTTGGATAGAAAGTACAGAAGTACCAGTAGCGTACAGTTTGCTGCCAATTCCCAACACCTTCTGACATGAAGCATCCAGTGTCACACACCTCTGGGAATTCTTATTTTTGCTTTTCTTCAAATGGGATAAAAATTAAGGAATTGTGTTAGCTCACCTTAAGCACATACTGAAGAACTCTCTTCTGCAGCTTTAACTAGGTCCTTAATTACCTGCATAGATATATGGCCTGTCAGTCTAGAACTAAGCAACTGAACTGAGAGGAGATTATTACACTGAGTATAGTGAGCAAGCTGCCCTGGGATAGATTTGTGACTTTAGTGAGCCCCACAAGAGGTGTTATCTTGCTGCTAGTACTGTTAATTCATTAATAAATGTGGATGATGCTTGTAATTGCCTAGAAATGATTTAAACAGTTTAAACAGCTGGTTTCTGGAGTAAAAGGAAACTTTTAAATTTTCAGCCAACACCTTCCACCAATTTTATGCTTACAAAAAAATCTAGCACCACTGTTGTCCATAAATGATTTTGAAATGAGCAGATTTTGAAATGAGCTCATTCCATTTGCATTAGAAGATCCATGGAGTTAGAGGGTAGGAGAAAGCTTCTGGAAATGGATGCCTTCTTCTCTGTAGCTTGACAACTCAGGCAAGAGCTGCAAGATAACTAGAAGCTGAACAATGAATTACCAATGCTTGCAAACCTTCATCTGCTCTCATGAGATGAGCAGACCTGAAGCATGGAAATTCCCTGGTCTCTTGTCTAAAAGGAACAGGTCCTTCCTGAAGGCCTTGGCTCACTACCGGAGAGAACAGCCTCAAAATGAAAGCTGTGTCACCTGCCTACAACTCTGCAGAACTTGATCTCATTTCAGATGATGGTAGCTCAGCATCCCTAGTAAACGTTGTTATGGTGACAGTGGAAATCTAACACTGAGCACTACATCTATCTGCTTATCTACCAGTAATGATCCTGCTGTGTATGACTTCAAAAGGAAGAGAACTTATGTGTTGTTTTTTAAAACCTCCTCAGTGATCAAAGAGGAGAGAGATGTGCTTCTATTAAAAATTTAATGCTTGAGTTTGATCTCAGGTAGAGGAAGGGAGGGAAGCTAAGTCTCTTTGTACACCTCAACAGCTAGGTTCTTTGCTGATTTAGGGCTTGGTCATGTTCCTGCAGAAGATGGCAAAGTGCCCTGGCCCCGTGTGAGCAGCCTTCAGTGGGGTTCATGGCTGGTACAGCAGCCTGGAGAAGGAGATGATCAGTGCCATGGTCTGGAGCATAAGTGTGTGTGTGTGTCTGTGTGCACACATGCATGTCTTGGCACCAGCACAGCGTAAGAATGCATATATACCGGCACTAGGCAGTTTCATATCCCAGAACTGCACAGTTCACTCTCAGGGATATTTTCCTGTCCCTCCCTTGAGCTCTTACTGCCCTTTGCTTAGCATTGGCAGCAATTGTGTCCATTTAGATAAATGCCTTAAATGTAATAAATAAATGCCTTAAATGTAAATAAATAAAATCAACTGGTGCTTAGGTGTAGAAATGAAGCAGGAGGGGTAACCTTTTTTGACAGTCAAAAATATAGTTGGCATGTTTAGTGTAGGTGAACAATTGCACGTTACTTTTTTTTTTTTTTTTTCTCCAGTAAAAAATGGTCACGGCCATGTGATAGATCTTCCTTCATTCTGCACCTTTATATCAGATGTGCTTTCTGTGAACCAGTTCAGTTGGTGTATCATTGATTTCTCTGCTGTATATGCACTTGTCTTTTTGGCCTGTGTCATGCATGCCACAACACAGGTGGCACGAGGCGATAACCACTGGGTACACTTGCAGTCAGCTGGACCTCAAGGTGACAAGCGTATGCTCTGCAGTCACCCTGCCTATTCCAGAAGAAGGTAACAGAGGGCAGGCCGAACTTTTGGAGGAAATGGCATGCTGGTAACTTACTGCTGGCAGGCTATAACCCTTCTTGTCTGATACTCAGCACTTTAGATTCCATGTTTGTTTTTTTTTGTGTTTTTTTTTTTTTTTTCCCCTCAGATTTTTTTTCTCAGTTCTGAGTAGTGGCAGGAGGTTCTGTTTTTCTTGATACTTTCTACTTACACAGGGGACTGATGAAATAATGGCTACCCTTCATCTGGGTACTGTTCCTTTGTGATCCAGCTGCTTCTGCTGGTCATTTTGATGACTGCCTCTTGCATGTGGCCAAATTGGAGCCAGGGAAGCAGACAAGCGGTGCTCCCCCTCGCACTTCTCACACAAGGAAATCTCTCTTGTGCTTCATTTGTATCTTTACCAAATGTCACCAAAGGATCTCTTCAAAAGTTATAGTGCTACAAACTGCATTTCTGAAAGGCATGACAGATGATATTCTCTGGAGCTCTGAGGTGGGTCACATGAGACAGAGCTGATAGGCACCCGTGGGAAGAGATGAGAATCAGGAGTAACTTATCAGATGAAATGATAGCCCAGCTCTGGAGGGGGGTGGGATATGGGATGGGGGAAGAGTTCATTCTTAACCAGAGAATAAGCATTCAGAAAAGGGAAAACAAGTTATTATCCATGCTCCAGGATTTGTTTCTTTTCAGTCTGGTTTGACAACTGAAATGAAATAAAATGGAAAAACTAAGGAGGCTGCTAACAGTGCGGCATCTATTGACTAATGCAACACAAAACATTACATGGAATAATATGAGCAAGTGCAGCAACACTTCTCTAGAAATCTAATATTGAGTCTGTATTTTTTGGCATGATTTTGGCCTGGAACATGAAACAGCTACTGCCAGTGAGCAGAGGAGGGCGAAGCCTCCATTGTGCAGAACTGAGCTGGACAACTTGTGATTCACCCCTTGACAGATGCTTGCCTAACTTATCAAACGCTAGTGATAGAGGCTCAGCAAAATTCCTAAACACAGCACTTCTATGTTCAACTATCCCTACCAAAACAAAGTTTTGCTCAGTATCTAAATGGTAAGGTCTTTTTACTGAGATGTAAGCCCCTTATTTCTTCTCCTATTCCAAGCAAACAAAGATTAATGTGTATTAATCTTTTTCCTCGCTCCTCCAGTCTAAAGACCACAGCGCAGTGAGACTGTACAAAAATGGCATCTTCTTGCCACATCTATTTGTTTGCAATCTGATCTGCTAACTTAAGTAAAAAAGATGTGACCCTGTGCAGTCCTATTGCCCTGTCAGAAATAAAATAGGTGAGAAATTGAAAATAATTCCTTTTTTTTTTTTTTCTCTTAAAGTGGTAAGTATCTCCTAAATGGTGAACCTTTATTCATGCTGCTGATGCATAAGCCTGAAAAATAGCTTTCATCCCTAGGCTACTTCATATAGGTGTGAGCAGAGAGTGGGTACGGGTGTTTATTTTTTACAGATCTTTACATATGATCTGTTGGTGTGCTGTCATGATAGATGCAGGCTCCCTTAATGCCATGAAGATTTTCTACTTGGAGTATACAAGCCCTTTGGAAGAATTGGGAGGAAGATAGGATTTTTGCATATTTTCTCCTGCTGCAGATGTTCCTGTTTGTTTTCTGTTTTGCAATGTCTAGTCATGAGTTCTACAATGGTCTGATGAAGTCACCACTCAGGTTTACTAACTGGCAAAATTTCCAAATATGCAGAAATATTGTTTATCAGTTTTATTTAAAGATCCTCTTTGAGTCAATGGGAACTTTTCATCAGTTAGTAGGACTGACAGGGTATGACACAGTATGTGACATATCACATACTACCTCAATACTGAAATAATATATGCACATGTTACAAAAATTAATGATCACAGAAGATGAATATTTAATCTATAGTGGGAAATAATACCAGAGCCTAGAATTGATTTGCTAGTCTGTGGATTATTACAGTAGCAGAAAAATTGCTGTTAACTTGTATGTTTATTGTGTATCTTCGTGACTAGATCTGAGTATTCCTCTTGAGGTCTTTTAGTTTTACTGCTAAAATTTGGATTAAAAAAAGAAATGGCTATTACAATAACTCTATTTGTATGCAATATCATACCTGATGAAGCAGGGAAACTCCACAACTATTGGAGGACAGGGAGAAGTGAGCTTTTGTTCTGATCTAGAAGGACAAGGTAGTGTTTTATGGTTGAATGTGGCACAAAGTGAACTTGAGGAGTAGGGAATGACATGACCACCTCAGTAACTGCCTCGTCTGAGTGGGCTTTTGTCTCCAAAAGGGTATCACAGCGCAATTGACAATACAGCACGTGGGAGGAGAAGGCACAAAAAAGGCCCTTTTACTTACGATAACAAAAAGAATAAATAAAATTTTGGGCTATAATTGGTGCCAAAAGTCAGGCCAAGATTTGTTGTGATGAGGATTTATTTTGTTTTAGTAGAGAGACACCATATTTAAGGTTATAAGACGTTAATTTTATTTGTGGCTGAGAGCTAAAACATGATTGGTATAAACCCACGTGAGTACTGGAGGATGGCAAAATGCTATTTGCAGCTCAGTGTTCAGGCAGTAATAATGACTATATTTTATAGTGGCTACTTTAATTCCCTTTCACTGTTTACAAAGAATACATTGAAGGTAATATAAAAATCCCACGTGAGATACAAAGGACTCAAATTGCCTCTTCAATGCATAGTAAAGCATAAAATATTGCCTTTTTCAACTTTTTAATGTGTGAAATCATGATTGATCCATCTATATGTTGTGTAGCAGGAGGAAAAAATAAAAAATGCATTATCCTAATTATCTTTCCTCAGCTGTTTGATATAATTAATATAGATATTTCTAGCAGACAAAAATCCTATTAGGGAAGTTTGCAATCTTGCTTTTTCTATTTGTTACAGATTCTAAAAATTATGAAGTCTTTTTACCCAAGTATTTGATTAAGACGAGCAAACAAAAAAATAAAACCCACAGCATCCTGAACCATGTTTCTCTTCTCTAGTCTTACCTCACAGGTCCTCGGTCTCAGACAGCACTGTCATTTCCTGAAGTGCCATGGGTTCCTATAGCATAGGAAATCTTTTTGTAATTTTGTCTGTGGATTACTTTTCCAAGGACAATATTTGTATTTCAAATTAGTCAAGGCAAGTGTCTCTTTTCTACTGAAGATATCCAAGTATGATGTAATCTCTTCTTTAACTTCACTACCGTTTTTAGATGTTATTTATTGTGTTGCTGATGTGGCTTAACTTGTCTTTGGGGGAACTCCCCAGCTTCCCCATTTTTTGCTTGAATGGAAATTTTGCATGGGCCAACAAAGGAAAACTATATATAAGGAAAACTTTTAGCTCAAAACCAGTCAAGGTAGCCTAGAAAAAGCAATATAAAAATGTGCTTTAGAAGAAACATTACTAGCAAAGAAACACAAGGACCTACAGATTTTTGCGAAGCTTTTATGTGCTTAGTTAAACAAAATTAGAAGTTAATACCTGCAACAAAAACTTTTCTTGCAGTCATGTTTCTTTTGAAAATATGATAAAAGTGACTGATCACAAAAATTATACCACTCTTCAAAATAAGTGGCTAACTGTGAATTCAGAAGCTGTATATTGGAGGCAACTCCGTTAAGCCAGTGGAGTTTCACCAGCGTGAAATAGATCAATTCAAGTTGGTGGATAACGTTGCTTTAAATTTTAATGACTTGAAACTTGTTTGAATTGGCACTTCTAATGAGAAATGCAGCTGCTTTTGTCTACATACAAAAGACTCTTTCCATGCAGAAAACCAGTTGTAAAGCATATTTTCATTATCTGGGATGTTCACCACAGAGTAAACAAATACCAGAGTGAGTAAATCTAAACAGTGTTTCCAGAACAGGTTGAAATCAAGTTTGAAATTGGTTTTATAGGTTGTTCTGTATGAGAATTATGAGGCAATTTACTTGATAACAACTTTCTGTAGTTATGTTTACCACAGAGGCATGATTTTAAACAGCAGTGATGACATGCATCTTGATCTTTGTGATGTTTTGGTAGGCATGATTACACACAACTGCTTTTCATCCGCTTTCTCCACGTCTTTCTGATTTGTAAATGTTTATACGAAATGTGAGGCATTGTGAAAGTGATGTGGTGGGTCTCTATCAGTTACTGCATGTGAAAATTTGCCTTTAGACCAGATGACTTGACTTTAGACCAGGTAATTCTAGTGTACTTTCAGCTACTAAAAAACACTAGAGAATGCTAAAACACGTGGCTTTTTCCAGCTTAAGCTTTTGTATCTAGTTTACCAATCAGAATGCACAGCAAAATCAAGCTTGATGCATTGAGTAACACAAGCAGAAGCCATGTTATTTAACATTGTTCCGTGCAGTAAGCAGCTCTGGGATGCATGGGGAAGGGGGGATTCTTCTGGACAGTTCAGGACTACAGCTTTTGCAAGGTCATCTTCTCCTGACTCAACCTTTAAGGATGATTTAAAAGCTTTTTGACTTTCCTCAGCAAATATCTTTTGGCAGGATTAAACTGCGCTGCTGCCAATCCAGCTCAATACCAAGCATGTTAATGAGGTGTCTTGGCCTTTTTATTAATTCTACAAGCAGGGTAGTCCATTCAGCAGTGACTGAGAAAGTTTAATCAAATAATCTCATTGTTCCAAATTTATCACCACAATAAAAGACTCTACTAAAGAAGCAAAGGATGAAAGAACCCATTTTCTAATGCTACATAGTTTCGTATCAAGAAGCAGTACGGCCTTGAGGCTCGCAGTAGTGCTAACATCTGCCTCTACATGGTATGCGGTAAATAAGGATGTCACTGTATATAAATGAGTGGTGGGAGGGATCTGCATAGTACCTCTGTGATTGTCTGCCTGTAGTTCTACTGTTCTTCCTCTCACTACAAACTAATACTGTTAACAGATTTTTTTTTTATGAAGTCTTTTTTTCCCTGTTTTTTTTGAAATTAAAAGTGCAGTGCGATACTGTCCTTAGCTATGATATGATGAAATATATCCATTGTAGGTGACAAAAGGCTAAGAGAAAACACCTTTTTGTTACCTGTGGAGAGAAGTGGTTGAACTGGGGTCTGGGTTGGTGTAGCAGAATGTGCAGTAGCTTCCAAAATTATTTCCTGAAGAACTGGAAGAATGTGTGGTTAACTTATGAACAGGATTCAAAACACATACATGGAAGTGGCTAGGCCTCACACTACAGAACCATGTGGCAAACATGTAATGCTCCTTGATCTTCTATGCTCTGGGATCAAAAGTTCAGCTGTGGGATTTTTGATGTTTCAGACACATGAGCAGCTTCAAATAGCTGCCATTAATTTTATACAATAAAAATTGCTTGTCAAATCAGTCTCCAAGTGTTCCATTCTCTTCAGAAATTACCTTGCTGAGAAAGCTGCACAGTCCAAGGCTAGCAACACATTTTCTGCATCAAAAAATGACAACTTTAAAAACCACCTTCAAAACTAGAAAAACAAAAGCCTATCTGAAGGGTGAGAATTATCAGATTTTTCTTGGGGCTAGCACACTTTCCAGATAAGCAATTTTAAATGCAGTATGAATGTCATGTTCTGATTCACTAAAGTCTTCACTGAGCACAAATTCATTAAAAGTTTTCTTTCTTGTTCTGTCCAGAGTCTTTCATTCTCTCCCCTACATCCTCATGGCTGCTTTTCTGTTATTTCTTTTGGTGGTCTTCATGGGCTAGCCAGGGTAGATAGCTGTTGCCATGATTTCCCCCTTTTCCTTATTCCCGGATTGTTTAGCTCTCCTCTCAGACAAACTCATACTACAGTCAGTGAAGTGAAAAGGACAAAGTAGGAATGACAGACAAATACAGAAAACTTGCAAGACCGGTAACTAGTCTTTCCTTAATCTCTGTTTTGTAGTCCTTTATTTCTGGTATAAATTACTTGAAATGGCGGAATGTGATGGCAGATACCAAGTACATGTAGAGCACAGATTGGCTTTGGGATTCATGCCTCTGGCATTTCTCAAAATACAGGATATTGGAGAGATCTGCTGTTCTGTATCTTCTGTCTTTGACACCTCCTACAGCCCTTTTGGGGTCTCTTGCTAGCAGAAGAAAAATGAGGAAGGAGATATGCCACTTTAAAAACAAATACTATTTTTTTTTTCTTTTTGCACTTCAGTTTTCCATTTGAATTGAGAAGAGGCACAATGGCAGTGCTCATACACCACAAAGAAATGATGAGATGCCCTAATTTTTTTTTCTTTGCACTTCTCAACTAACAATAGATAGCAAAACAATCAATAGACATATTTTCAATTCCAAATGTAACAGACTTCTGTTTTCCACTGTCTGGCAAAGAAGAAGCTGAACAGTTTATATTCAACAGCATTGAAGTAGTAGATTAAAATCAGCTTTATATAAAGCAACATACCTCCCAGGAACCGAGACGTTGTGTGTCCCTTCCTGACTACAACAGGCAGTTACATCATAATTTTCAGAGCTTTCTAGTTGCTTTTGGCAAGGAGTCATGTCTGAAATCCCGATGCTTGTTTGGTTTTGCCTGTGCATTGCAGGGGTCTGAGAACAATGTGGGAGCTTACATGAAAAATGTGCTGCAACTTGTCTTAAATTCATGACTGTTCACCCCAGCACACTCTCTCTCTCTGCTTGAGAAAGTAAATGTGAGTCTGTTGAAGATGGTTGAGCTGATTTTGCTTATTATTCAGTTTTGCATTTGGCCAGTGTCTGTCCATTCTATCAGTCTTTCTTGGTTCTCTGAGTTTATTTAAACCATTTAAAGGCAGTAGTAGATATTTTAAAATGTGAATGCAAGCAAGATTACCCAGGATAGATTAGAAAGTCCTTAGCTACGTTTTTTTTTGTTGTTGTTGCTGATTCAAAATTTTGCATGTGAAATAGATTATGTTCAAAGTTGCACACATCCAGTCAGAATAGCATACTAATATCAAATTGGTCCCACTGATTTAGCTGGAGCCACTTTGGCTATACAGTAACGTTATATTCATGTGGATGTCAAGTTTGACTCCAGCAAGAGAAAAAATAGTTTTGCCATATAAGCATTTCCATATGTTATATGGGACTTCTATCATGTACATTGTATTTCTGTCTAAAACCCAAGAACCTTGGGGCAGGAACATCTGATTAATGGCTCAGGTACATATCTTCAGTAATAAGGATAAAAATACTAAGGAGCAGGAACATACACCAACTGCGGAGAGATTCAGTTAGAAGAATACTTGCTTAAGGAGGGAGATGGATTGTCTTCTGAAGACTCTGAGTTCCTAGAGGTGATTTTTATGAACTGGAGAAGATAGATAGTTTCTGCAGTTGTGATTATTTTGTTGCCCAATGAAATCTCTGCTGTGGTATCCTGTTCTTGTCACTGTATCCTCTAAATGTAAAACTCATCTTGGGAGGGGGGCAAGGAGGATGTGGAAATCACTAGCCCTTCGCATGAAATGAGTAATACTTTGGTAAGTGTAAACTTCCATCTTGGATAAACTTTTGCCAAACTACTACTGATGGGAGATGAAAATAAATACAGTTTAAATGATATTTTCCTCTGAGATGGCATCATAATGTCAACATAGTGCTGATATATCTTAATGGTTCTATTTAAGAGCTGACTATCAGTCAAGCACGTAATTTCATGTCTAGGGGGAAAAAAAAGTGTAGCAGGCCAGAATAAGTCACTATACTCTGTAACAAATACTGTTTCCCTCCTACAGAACTCTGCCATTATTTCAAGTACAATATTTCCTAACTCTTCTGTGCTTGAATAATGGTAGGTGTTTTATTAAAGTAATGCACCGGTAAAAGGTTCAGAAATGCCATTCACAATGTCTGCAGTTTGGTGTTGCATACAATACTGGGTGGCTCCTACCTAAATGAGACAAAACGTGCTCTGATTTGCCCACTATTCCTGAGATAGGTATATACTGTGTATAGGTATATTCCTTAGACAGGCACATAAAACATTTAGCAAATGTTTTCTCTTTAACTTGTTTCTTAGTCTTGGGCAGCATTGCTAGTTTACACAATACTTGTTTTCTCTTCATACAAGAAAATCTTAAGTCAGCTCCATAAATCCACAAATTCAAAATCATGTGGGATCCAATATTTATCTTTTAACACCCAATGCCATATTGTCAGTTTCAATGACATTGTTTAAACATAATTAAAATAGTAAACATGAAAATTTTTACTTGCATGTCCATAGCAGCTCTATTTTTAAGAAGAAACATCATCTACAGCAAGGTTTGATAAGATCCTAAGAGCTAACTAAGTTGATGTTGATTCTTACTATAATTTTGAAATGTTGTTTGACTAAACATTTCAGTAAACTTTAAAATTTTCCATGCATTTTCTTCTCTCTCACAAGATGCATGCTCACTTCAAGTTTGTCAGGACTGCCACCTAAGCTGTCCAAAGTCACTTGCCTGCATGACAGGAGAAAGTATTAACGCTCATCCATCATTCCATTTACACCTTGAAATGACAGTAGTTGGGAAAGAATAAAACAGCAGAAAAACAGTTTTTGGGGGGCATGTGTAAGGAATGAGATGGTTCTGGAATATAAGTGGAGAAGTTTGCAATACTGCCTCTTAATTCCATGGCACCTCTCTGGGAATACAGAAAATTGGCAGCGACATACTTTAGTGAGAGGCTGAGGGAGCTGGGGTTGTTCAGCCTGGAGAAGAGAAGGCTCTGGGGACACCTTACAGCAGCCTTCCAGTACCTAAAGGGGGCCTGCAGGAAAGATGGAGAGGGACTGTTTGTCGGGGAATGGACTGATAGGACAAGGGGTAATGGCTTTAAACTAAAAGAGGGTAGGTTTAGATTAGATCTAAGGAAGAAATTCTTCACTATGAGGGTGGTGAGGCACTGGAACAGGCTGCCCAGAGAAGCTGTGGATGCCCCATCCCTGGAAGTGCTCAAGGCCAGGCTGGATGGGGCTTTGGGCAACCTGGTGTGATGGGAGGTGTCCCCGCCCATGGCAGGGGGTTGGAACCGGGTGATCTTTAAGGTCCCTTCCAACCCAAACCATTCTATGTGGCAAAATTTCCAGCAGTGCTGACCAAGCCTTTGCTACTGTGCACCAGCCCACCTGCCCAGCCCATGCTGAGAGGTGGGTAAGTGCTCAGCAGGTATTGCAGCTTTGCTGGGCTTGGTTGTTTGAGCCTCTGTTTGCACCAGCTCTGAGAGAACTTTATGCTATCTTCCCATGCCAATGTGAATTAGCCCTGTACTGAGCACAGCCAGCCCAGACTTACATCTCGGGATGTTATTTTTAGTACACTTTGAGAGTCTTGTACCAATAATAATGGAGGGATTTGACGCCGGATACATGCAGTATTATATAGGTAATTCTCAGATGACATCCTATCCTTGTCTTTCACTTAAAGCCAGAAAGAGTATAGGCTCTGCATATAGAATGATACTGGACTTAGGCCTGACTGAAATGCCTAATCCCGTTCTTGCTTGTTATCACTACTGCTGCTCTGAACATCTGAAGAGATTTAAATCCAGCTCATCGTCAGTATCTGTGGATTTAGTGAACACTTTTTCCATCCTCTCATCTTGTCCTGTCCCCCTCCTGCACTGGTCTGGGCACCCGGCAGGGCGCTCCATCACGCTGCCAAACGCCTGTGCAGTCGCTCTGCGTGTGCGTGCTGCCGGACCGCTGCCGTTCCCTTGCACCGGATTTCGGAACTGACCTGCCCAGCAACAAGTGTTTTCACTTTCACAGACTCAGAATAACTGGTGCATAGGTAATAACGCAAATTCAGTGCATGATTTAATAAACGTGTATTTGATACTTAGCTTGGCTTTCGCCTGCTGGGGATTCTTTACTTTCTGGTTTTGAAAATGGCACAGCAACCCTTTAATGTTACCTTTAGTGATAGGGAAGGCTTGCGCTGACACCAGTTAGCTTCCACTTTAGCTTCCACGTTCGATACCTGTGTGTTTTAATTAACTGGTGAAGGGGAACAATCTTTTTCTCCCGGGCTTTTCTCCATTTCCTTTCCTATGAGACATACGCTACGCTCAAAATTTTGTAAATAACTCCACCTTGGTCACCTGTAGGTGACCGGGTTTTGCCTTAGGGCCTATTATTTTTAATCTTTTTAATGGACTGCGAACAGACACGTTCGCATGGGGTGCACGCCTCACCTCACAGGTTCGCGGGGCGGGCCGCCAGGGGGCGCGCGGCGCGGCCGTTGCCCGGGCGGTTGGCGGCGGCGGGGCC
>VXAA01000559.1:791226-857203 GCA_013399115.1 Anseranas semipalmata
GGCGCTCCCCCGATGTCAGCCCCCGGCGGCTGTCCGACATCAGCCCGCAGCTGCGGCAGCTCAAGTACCTGGTGGTGGACGAGGCCATCAAAGAGGACTTGAAGTGGTCCCGCTCCGTGGAGGACCTCACCAGCGCTTCCGTGGGGCTCACCTCCATCGAGGAGAGGATCCTCCGCATCACCGGCTACTACGGCTACCAGCCCTGGGCCGCCAGCTACAAACGTGAGTCCCCGGCGGGGGGCGGCGGAGGAGGGGGGTGAAGCCCCGGGGGGGGGGGTCCGGNCTCCGGGAGGGACTCGCCCCGCGGGAGCGCTGCCGCTCCCCGCCGGGACTCCCGCGCCCGGCTGGCGGGAGGGGAGCCCGGTGAGGGCGGGCTGAGCGGCGCTGAGGAGGCGGCACGGGAACGGGGCGCGATGCTGCAGGCACGCTCCGGGGTGTCGGTCGCCGTGTTTGTGACCGCTGTGGAAAAGCCCCGCTGCGTTCACGGGCAGCCTGTTTTCGGAAGTAACGTGTTATCAGTACGTCTTTGTGTTGGTTTAGAGCTCTGTCGGATCTTCGCAGTACTTAAGCTCATTTTTATGCCTTTCCTGTGTCAAATGGAACTGTCTCTTCCATATTCCCGCACTTGAGAAAGAAACTTCATGCGATATCAACACGAAGAGAAGCCTAGCTGTGTTCCTCCGTAGACGTGATTTACAAAGGAAGTGAGACCTTGAGGGGCTGTCATATATCAGCTAGTAGTTTTGCATGTAGCGCTCCCTATTTCTTGCCCATCTTTCATCTCCACAGTGGTAATTGCATTACTTAACAAGTTCTAAAAATAAGTTACCCATTAACTGAAGTCATAAAAATATTTTGGTTGTTCTAATGTTGTTCATATCATCACAGGATTTTTTGTTGTTAAAACGATGGTGCTATAACAGAAGTCATTGCTTTGCTGGGAATACTGGCCCTGACAAAGTGACTGTTTTCATGTTGCGCTTTCCTAAGCATCAAGTGTAAACATCCTGAAATGTTTACTCATGGATTATCTCTGTGCTCGTGTGCTTAATAATGAAATAGGAAGATGCAAGAAAGTGTGGTACACAGTACTTGTTCAGTTTTTCTGTGAGGAAGAGCCACTTCTGATTGCCTGATGATAGGGGTTTACTGATAAATCTTCTAAGACTTCTTCTGTAAGGGCTTTTTTTTTTTTTCTTTGACAGAAATATCTGATATTTGCTACTTTACTCACAAGGGAGTATGGGATTTCTCTAAGAGTAATTCCATTGCCTGGATTGGGATCGTTCCTGAGAGTAAAGTTTATTCAGGTCAGTTTTCAGGCTCAGATTGTGTGCTGATGCCAGACTGAGTTGGACAGTAGTGCTTGCATCTGACACAGTGACTAATAGTCCAGCTGAAGTCGCACTGAGCTGCTATGGCAGATCCTTCTGAAATAGTAAAGGTCACGCTAACTCCTCAGTTATAACTTGTTTGTTGAAATTTATAACTGTGTCTGAAAAAGTTAATTGCAAACCTAAGCTTGCTAGTCTAGTTATATTGTCTCTGTAGCTCATTCTGAATAACAAAATTACATACTTGAGTTGTAATGGTGGGGTATAAATACACAAATTGTCAGAGTTTCTTCTTTTTGTGCCTAAAAATAATACGTAATATGAAGTCATTGCCAATGTAAAATCTGGGTTGCTAGAAATGTAGAATAAAATCGTGACAGAAAAGACCCGTCTCTCTAGCTGGTACTGTATGGCATGGCTGAAGAAGAGCTGTGTCAATTGATATCAGCTGAACAGCTGACCAAATGCATGTAAATGGGGTAAATCATTTAAAGTGGGAAGTTAACTTTGTAACGGCTACTTTGAAACCTCTTTAAATAGTCCTTCAATTTGGGCTTATGCAATTAGTTTTGGGATATGGATTTTCCTCACGACTTTTCATTTACGGGGTTTAATTGGCCCAAGAACAGTGAACAAACAATTTTTATCAAGTTCAGATTGCTCCCTGGTGCTTTTTGTCATCTTATTGTGCGTGCTTGTAGACATCTGTGCTGTTGGCACTCTGTAAATAATGAGTATAATTAATGGAGTGCATTAATAATGGATCTGCTTTCTGCAAAATAAGTCACTAACGTGGTCTGATCTGATCAAATTTTGTCTATATATCTTTATGACATTCTTTTTATTGTAACTAAATCACCTGCAGCGCTAGATCTTTTTTTTCACACCAGACTGTGTTCCTTATATACATCATTTAGACTGCTTATATGTATTTAAAATTGAGGCATCCAGGAAGCCTTTGCTAGGTGTTAATGAAATTCTGTGAAAGTAACTACCAAAGACAATCAGAGAGAGAGTTGTTGCCGTGACCCCAAAACTGGCTTGGAGACTAGTTTTGTTGGGGTAAAAAGCTGACCTTCTAAAATAGATTGGGAATCTTAAGGTTACGGACCAAATCCTGTATTTAATATACTTCCAAACAAGATGGAAAGAGGGGAGGAAGAAGGGAAAATTTGCCAAGATCACAAAATGATAGGGATTGGACAGAAAAAGAAAGGACTCTGCATTGCTCTAGGGAGACCTGATTGAGTCAGGTGAATAGCCCAGATGTTAACAAATGACATTCACTATGACAAAAAGAAGCCTCATGTTCCCTGAACATGCTAAAATTACCAGTCCAGCCTACAAAGTTTCACATCACTGCATCAGCTTGTGAGAGAGAATAGGCTGGGACTGTACACAGCTCAGTGAAGACCTCTGCTGTTTGACTGCACTTGCAAACCAGATTTTAGGAACTGGAATAATGTAATGTGGTTTTGTGTTATTATGATGCCTTCAGAGAATTTAGTGGTACAGCCTAGTGAAATATTGTGCAATATTGGTTATTTCCTCTCAAAAAAGATTAAAGAAGTCTCCAAGATAAGTAAGGAAAAAAATACAGAGAGTCTATAAAGAGTCTCAAGAGTTTTGGCTGTTTATTTTAAAGAGGTAGGAACAACAGTATGTAAGGTATTGGTGCATGCTGCTTTGGCAGATAAGTTTTTCTTCTTATCGTGTTGTAAGAAAAAAACAGATGGACAGTCAATGAAGCTGAAAAGCTGTCAATTAAAAACTGATGGGAAAAATATTTTTTAAAGAAACATATAATTTGTTTTTGAGATAAATAATTCAAGGGATTGTAGATCTTGTCACTGCTATAAATTACAATTACAATAATTTGGGAAAATATTGGAGGGAATATTAAACTTCATTATTCAGATTCCAAATTACTGTGGGAGGGAGACCATCTCTTCCCAAGGCTTTCTTGCACTTTCCTCCATAGCTTCTGCTGACCTTCAGAAAAAGGATGGGAGCATGTCCTGATCCAGTCTACCAGTTCTTATTTTTCTGAAATTCTTGCTATTGAGTTTCAGGGTAAGTAATTATGGGAATAACTGCTCTCGAGTCTAAATCAAATATTCATATTTGTCCCATGGGAGGATGGTTTTGCAGCAACTGATTTGATTTCTCAAATGCAAAGGCAGGGGGGAAAAACACATGTACGATGCAGCAGAATCATACTCTAATACAGCTATGTCAATGATAGAGCTCAATATTTGTGAAATCTTTGATATCAACAAGAAGTATGTTAATTGACTTTTATTTTTTTAATTAACACATAGGGATCAAAGAATTTCATTTAAAAAAAAAACAACACACGAAATTTGTAGGTCCTAGTGATGGCCTTTTTGTTGTTTGGAGACAAACTGTTGTTAGAGCTGTATTATCAGTGCTGTTCTCTTTCATGAAGGTCAAGTAAATTACCACGGTTTCTGCCTCTAAAAGCCTGTGACTTATGTTCAACAGGAAAGACAAGTTGGGAGGTGAGCAGCCATATTTCCAGTTGGCAACATTGTCACTGGGAATTAGGCTTCTAAATGTTTTTTAGAAGTATAGACCCAAGAACTTTTCTGTACTTGAGAAATACAGCTGTCTCTAGACACTTGAACTGTCTTGCTGATCTGTATGGAAGACTAGTTATTTTAATTACTGTAGCAATTGACAGGGTGCTGGTTTCCACCTGAAGCATGCACAGCTAGCACCTTTGTCAGACGTTTGTTGCTTTCTACATTGGCTAGGTCTATTCTGTAGTGATTTGATATCATAGTCTGTCATCACGTGATTAGTATTTTAAATACATTCATGTGGGCTTGAGCCAGCTATCCCTATTTTGCAGTCTGACTTTTCCCACAGATCATCTGCATGCTTCTACTCTTTGTTTAAGACTAGAGTCTGTCTTCTAAAGGAGGGACTTTCAGGTATCCTTAGAATGTGTTCTTAAATACAGGCTCATTATGGACAAATCAGGATTATAGGTGTCCCTCTCTCCTTTTAGATATCTGTGAGACCACCTAGCATCACACTCTTAATTCAATTACCTTCTTTGTGTGGTTACAGATGTTACTCTACTTGCAGAAAGAATATTAGGAGAATAGTATGTGTATTTAACTCATCTCAGTGATATTTAGTACGAATGGACCACAGGTTGTAGTTCATGGCTTGTGAATGTTTCTGTGAGACTTTGACCTTGTACGTAATTCCAAGTTGTTCCAGTGACTTCTTTTAAGTGGTGTGTTGTTGTTCAGGTGAAAAGGAAAGACTGTGTCCAGCAGCTCTGAAGACATCTGGCTCTTCTCCTGACTGCTAGTTTCAATAGTAGTTCCCTATTTTTAACATTTCTCCGTTGTTATTTCAACAATACAACAAGCCATACAGTTTTTATACCCAGAATATCAATATACTACTCATACAGCGTATAGCACAGTAGGTCTTGACCTGGATGTGGAATTTAAGTGCTATTACCAATGTATGTAACATACTGGAACACATTGGCTTACAAATCTTCTGAATGTTTCTCTGAAAGCATGAATGTTTGAGTATGAAAACATCATAGTTACTGAACTTTGATATCCTTTCAAGGTATTAGTTTAGTGTTGGTTTTAGCTTATTGAAAGTATGAGCATTTAACCCTTATAAATAGTGGAACAGAAGTTATACAGCTGAAGACTGGTGTTTCCAGCTAATTCGCCTTATGATCTGCTTTTCACATGCAATTCACATTGAATGCTGTCATTTTCACAATCATTAAAAGCAAATCCAGTGGGGATATGAATCAGGATAAAAATATTAATGCATGAAATTTGTGCAAATACTGTTTTTAGTGTTGACATCTGAGTGAGAACTTAACTTGTTTTTGAGGTGATATACAGGAATCTCCAGAAAGTTCAAAGACAGAAGTTGAGGAGCATTGTTTTCTCTGGGAAAAGCAATTTTCAGGCCAGTTGTAAGCGATTCATTTAAAACTGATACTTGCTTTCCAACACATAAATGCTGAAGGTCGTGCTCTTATAACTAATGCAGTACTTTAATGATATCCTTCATGTTGCTGTTCCTGAGCTCAAATGATTATGTGAGAATCTCGTTTTTCAGGAGACACCATGGACTAACCTCTAGATGTTTGGCTCTGGGAGAAAAACTTGGATAGCTGCCTCAGGGTCAATCTATAGGTCAATCCCCCCCCAGAGGCTTAGAAGAGAAGTAAAAATATGTGCTTTACCTCATTGTTTTAGGCCAGATTTACGGTGTTTGAGACTTAATTCGTTTTTTTTTTTTTCCCTAATGCTCTTTGGCAGTACTAACATAACTAATTGTTATGCTAGCAGGAAAAGCTAAGCAAAGACTGGTCACTTCTGCAGCTGAAAGAAAGCGATGATAATCGATTGCATTGTTGCTTTAAAAGTGTCGGGGCATTGTTGATTTAACTGTCACTCTAGTTGTCTGCTGGAAGTTAAACCTACATGTGGTTATACATAAACCAGGGATATTACTGGTTTATATCCACATGACAGCTCACACAAAAACTCCTGAAGCCATTTCCCCATATGTGTGGTACTCAATGTAACTGAGAATAACTGTCCCCAGAGACAGTCTTCAAAATACTTCAGAGACTTAATCATAAGTCTGCAGTGGATGTCCCAGAATATTACAGGAGACTTTTTTTTTGGGGGGGGTGGGGGTGGGACCCTTTGGCCCCAGTGGGCTTTAACTCTTTGGGTGGTCTTGCAATTGAGAATGAAAGAGGAATAGCACAATCTGGCCACGTGAGACGGGTCAAAGGAGTACAAGGGATGAATGCTGGGCAGCTGCAAAGATTCCACATGAATATTTACAGGGAGACCAGACAGCTTTTCAGAGGTTTCTTTTTCAAGACAATTCTGATGGAGAAAAGACATAAGGGTTCCCTGGCTTTTTTTCAGGTGGTGAGGAAAGTATTTTGGGGCCAATAATAAGCAGAAACTGCTTTCTGTTATAATTTGGGCTTCATTAATCACAGATTCCAAGTTTTAAGTTGTTTGTTGGCAAGCCAAGCAAATTGTAATTTAAACTGATTTACTAAACATTTTGAATTGTTTAGTAAATATTCGGTAAATTATAAATGTTTAGTGAATGTGTTTACTAAACAATTTTAATTGTGTTGTGTTAAGTTACTACCACTTTCAGGTAGGCAGCTGGGTAAACGTTTATTGTTTTGTATCGAATTCTCACAGTGAAGAAACTAAAAATTTCAACCTACAAAATGGATACTTTTTTGTTTGTTCGTTATTTGAACAAATTAATTGGTTGCTTTCAACTTTTTTTTTCCATGCAGCTCTAATTACATGTCATGTGCAGTATGCCACTTGTGCAAAACAGTTAGTGGAACAGCAATTCGGGGGCTGTTGGCTTCCAGCGTTCATTTTATACCCCTTAACATAAATGTTATCATTAATGTTGTTTTTCCAGTGAAATGTATCACTGAAGGCTCTATTATGAAAACCTACTGGAAAAGGTAGTTGTATGTGTTTGTAAAGTTAGGGCACATGTTAGCAGGTTTGAAGAAGTGTTAACTGGCATTTGAGACTCCTTTCATTGGAGTGTGTGTGTGTATATATATATTGTATATATATTATATATTATTATATATATATTTATATATATATATATTAAACAGAAGTGTGAATGTGTTCAGTAATCAACATGTTGAACCCATAATAATGGATTGTTACTAAAGACACAAACTGCTCTGTATTCACAGAATCATTTAGGTTGGAAGAGACCTCCAAGATCACCTAGTCCAACCTATGACCTAACACTACCAAGTCNTACCTGTAGAGAGCAATAAGGTCACCCCTGAGCCTCCTCCTCTCCAGGCTAAACAACCCCAGCTCCCTCAGCCGCTCCTCGTAGGACTTGTTCTCCAGACCCCTCACCAGCTTCGTTGCCCTTCTCTGGACCCGCTGCAGCACCTCGATGTCCTTCCTGGAGTGAGGGGCCCAAAACTGAACACAGTACTCAAGGTGCGGCCTCAACCTATTTCTATTGATATAGAAACCTCTATCTATTGATATAGAATAATGAAGGAACAAACTCATTTGCCCAAACTGTGTTTGGGGACTATTAAGAATTATGAGCAAATGTTTATTTTTGAAACAATTTTGAATCAAGTTTATGAAGTTGTATCTGTCTTTATTGAGGGGTCCTTTCTTCATCGGGAAATTTCTGTGATAGATGTGGAGTGTACTGTGCAATATGTATTTGCAATTTTAATCTATGATTTGTTTAATAAAAGCAATTAGTCGCATAAGAAAAAGGCATTGCAATCTGGCTGCAAAGTCTGTGCTGATCTACTGTAGTACCAGATATTGTTGTGTAATTGGAGTATTACTGAAACACTAAGCCACAAAAGGACGAAGACTCTTGGTCCCAGATGTTTGTCCCTCTTGAAATTGCTTAGTGCATCGCCAGCCTCACTAGTCATTTCACCAGATCCTGGCTTGTGTCAGGGCTGTCTTCAAGGGGAGTTGTTGTGCCCTAATCTGTCTTTAATGTAGTGAGGTGTTTGTGTTTCATATTCCTGGTGTAAATCAGAAGCTACTGGTAACAGCTGCCGTTTAGTTGAGGTCAGCTAGGCCTCAGGATGAAAAGAGGGATGGAAAAGTCGCATAAAGGCAACTTTACCCCTTTGGCAAAGGGCCCTCCCCTGGATCATCTGAGGGTGTAGTTCTGACCCTCTCTTTGTTTTGCAGGCAGAAGCCATAGACTTTCCACTATTGCCACTGAATGATGACTACTCTGAGAACAGTAACACAATGAGCCCTTTGGTCTGGAGAAAGAAATTTATCTGCAGATTATGGTTTCTACCTAAGGAATGTTTAGCCTTCAGGTGATATATCTTGTTATAGACCCTGGTTCCCTGAGCATTTTTGATTCTCTGATGATCTACACAGGGCACATGCCATTTCATTCCTCAGCACATCCATGGAAGAAAATAGATGCTATGATTGCACCTGAGACCGTGGAGAACTATTTGTTTCATGAATGGCTCAATGAAACATGCCATAGATTGGAGGGATTCAGGGAAGGTATTCCCTGATTTCATTTTCTTTAAACTTTGGCAAGCTGCTCTTGGTCAGCTTCCCTTACAAAAAAAGTTCATTTAAGTGGTTTCAGACACCTCTATTTTCTCTTGATCTTGAGGGTCTCATGAGGTTCATTTCTGTACCAAATCCACCTTATTTTACTTCCTGTCATATTTTTTTCCATTACTATTTCTGGCCAATGTAAGAATCAGGCTTTTTCTGAGGAAAACCTATTTCAGTAGTGTGGGAATTTAGGTGGCCTAATGTTTAGAAAAATAAGGATGACATTGCATAGTCAACAGGAAATATTAACTCAGCAAGTCAGTCATGCAAGGCAAGGTAGTTTGAATCTTGAGCTCCTCCAGGACCAGGGCATGTAACTGGCTGCAAGTGAAATAGTTCCTAATAAGGCCTTGATCTTGCAATTAACTATTCTTATTACTGTAAGTGGTTCCTGTGCAATAGTTTGTGAAAACGGGCCTTAACATCTAAAGGGAGCAACCATGTTTTCCATTTTGAACAGTGGTACAAAATCCTGCCAATTCTACTGCAATATAAATAATAGCTAGTAGAGCCGATCCAATAGTAACAATCCAAAGGGTTTTATCTTTTCTTCCTCTACTTTGACACTAGAAATAGTGAGGAAAAGCATCAAGTCTATGCTATGTCTTTTTCACACCAGCTAAAGGTACCAAAATAGCATGGAAGTTGAACTTGCTGTCTGCTTTCCATCTATACTGGAACAGGCCCAGCCATTTTACTCTTACTGGCAGTGGTGCTGTTTGTGAGCCCCGGGATATTTTGATGTGGCTTTACCAGATCCATGCAGTTGTGTGAATCAATCACAGGTTTGTGCTCAGGTGGAAAGTGAACCGAGGACCTGCCCCTTCAGAGATCTTGCGCTTGCATGAGGATGATGCTATCTTCATAGTCGTGTCCTGGAACGCTGGGGTTGGCTCTTCTTTTTCAAACAGTAACTTGTATCCAGACAATATGGTTTATTTGGTGTTCAGTAGGATAAGCTGCTTGCAGATTTTTGCCCTAGCTGAAATAGTGCCAGAATTCAGATCAATCATCTGGTGGTCTTTGCACCGTGAAACGGGAAATAAGTCTTCATGGCTTTATGACTCCCTTGGCTCTCCTGCTCACTTCATGCAAGTCTTTTGAAAGTTTTGAGATTTGTTGAAATACACAGCCATTCATACTAGTATTTGTTAGGGCAAACTATCATGGTAATAGCCTTTATGGTAATCATGTTTAATTTTTCATCCTATCTAGACAATAGTTACTGCTTATGTTTTCTAGTAGCATGTTCCATGGAACAGTAATTAATAACAGCAAATGTGGTTTTCCTTGTCTTTCTGCTGACATTGTCTTTTGCTATATAGTGTTTGGTTTTACAGTGTCTGCTGTCCTGGTAACTCCTTAGTTGAGGATCTTTCTTCCTTTCAGAAACAAGAAGTTTATAATGTAAAGAAATGTATTTAGGATTGATTTTCAGAGGCTACTTAAAAAGGAGAAATTACAAAATAATGTAAAAGTAGAAAAAGACAAAAAAAGTAAAAACAAAAAATCAGTAGAGCACTGGAAAATGTCTGCAGTCAAAGTTAGGAGTTTGGATCAATTTCAACTTGATCAAGAGGAGCGAGGAAAGGGCAGGAAAGGCTTTTTTTCCTACATATTTGTCTTTCTGACACTTCTACTTCATGTGCTGTGACTAGGGGCCTCTATTGCTGAGAACTTAGATTTCAGCTATTTCTTGCCTACATGACATGTTCTGTAGGCCTGAATCTGGGAGCTCAGGTTTCACACAAGCAAGAGATTATGCCCCAGCAAGTTGAATTATGATGTATTTAGAAGTTCAGAAGTTCAAAACTTGATAGTCATGGCAGGTGGGTCTCAGCTTGAAAATGCATATAAGCCCACATTGAATTAGTATTGTAGGTATACTGTGGGAGTCCTGCATCCAACCACGTGAGCATGAGTTGGTGTACATAGATTAACATGGAGGAACAGAGCTACTGTTGCACAGCATCAGGGATTTCAGGAGGGTTTCTGACTCCTGGGCAGTTTATCCAGCTTGCCAGGTTATCCTGGGAGAATGCATGAGGAGGGCACAAATACATCTCAAATCACTGTATTCCCATGGTTTGCCTGTAAGACTTATGATAATCCTCTTAGAGGTGCAGCATAGAATTTGACCTCTGGTTCCTGCTCATAAAATTATTTCCCAGTCTTTGGAAAGCCTTAATAAAAGTTGTCCCAGAAGATTACAAATTTTCACTCCATTTTTAAACTTTAATCAGAGAAGGAAATTTGAAATTTAAGTCTCTTGCTTTCTGCAATGTTCCTTTAGCTGCTCAGAAGTACTTTGCTATTTGCATTGTCTATTTAAAAAACTTTATTTGCTTTTCTTGCAACAGACAGAAAGAAAATATAGTATCCTTTGCTATTTCAGACTGTACACCTTAGTTATGTGTAGTTCAATATCTGTAGGAAATTCTTTACTTTTTGCAAATAGTGAAGTCAACAGGTAGAGGGCTCTATATGTGTTTGGACCTCATACAGCGAGAAGTAGTCTTGTGTTTAATAATATTTCTCCAAATAGAAACAAAAATGGGAAGTAGATCATAGAAGTGTGAACACGTATGCTCTCAGTAGGGAAACTCAGGGACAAGAAGCAGGTCTTGAATCTTGTACTGGGATCAATACTTTGGACCTTCTGTTTTTGGTATGTGCATAGTAGAAATTGGATCGCACTGGAAGTATTAGGCAGTATTAGACATTCTGTATTTATTCCTGGAAAGTTCAGAAGATGCAAAGATTTTTGCAAGGCATCTTTATAGGAATCTTTGCTATTAATATTACTTTAAAATGACACTTAAATACCAGTCGATGTTTTCTTTCTGCATGTCAAATTCTTTCACATCCTACACTTCTTTAGAAGCACAAAATCTCTCATCTACATAATAAAAATACTTTATAAGTGGGAATAATATCAGAATCTCCAGAGTGTAAACCTAGACTTTCTTATGATGCCTTAGGTACTTTTCTCTTCTTGATGAAATTACTTCACAAAGGAAACTGGGAAATGTGCCTCCAGTAGAACACTTCTGGCTCATAGTAATATATTATTCAGTTCTACGCTCATACTGATATTGCAAATATGAGAGAATTAGAAAAACTGCATGGGACGAATCTCTGACTCCAACCAATTCCATGGCATTTCTGTCCTTAACTTCAGTCAAGCCAGGTTTCACCCACCAGGCTTAAGTCTTTGAGTTTGCCTTTTAAGCAGGCTTCCTGCTTTGTACACTGAGCATCTGTTCCTAAGGCAACTGCATCCAATTACACCTACCCATACATTGTCTTTATCATATGTTCCTAAGCACTATTGAGGAGCTCTGTTTAAATTATAGAATAATGATTTCTTTTATTAGACGTGCAGTTTTAATTTTCTTTCATCTTGAAGTTGGTATTTAATTAGTACTTAATAGCTTGTCCCAACATAGGTAGAAAGTATCTACAGCAATTAAGAAGAGACCACTCTTTCTTCTCACTGTCTAGAAAGCCAACTACTCAGAGCCCAAGTGTTGAAAGGAGGAAGAATGCATACACAGTCATTTGTAGTTTTAGGGTAGGAGTTGAGGATTGAGACCTCTAACAGAGCATGCAATGGGACAGGAGGAGAATGTCCTCAAACAGGGCTGTAACCAACAGAAAATAGACGGGTCCCTAAGCCCTACTCCTTTGTTTATGCTAAACGCTAAATCATTCTCAGTGTCTTTCCACTTCAGATGAGGACCTATGCTAGTGTGGGGGACAGTGGATGGGTTTGGGGCAAGAGCCTTTTGAAACAATAGCAGGAAGGCCTTCTAGTTGATCATCTGTGCAAACGGTGACGTGGAAGCCAGTTAGGCTTTGATAGCCCTGTCTCAAACAGTTGAGGTGTAAGAGCATATAGAAACAGACCTTTTGCAGATGTAGACAAAGAGCCGTGTGTAGTGGGATAGAATTAGTGTTCCCGGAGAAATGTGAAATGGCACTGAAGTAACAATGTGGTATGTGCAGCTTAATTTTTTTGTTATTGTTGAACTATCCCACTGTTAAAATATACAGGTGAAATAACAGGATGTAGCTTGGAGAAACTCCTCAGTAAAATTTAAAATTCATCTAATGAAGCTGGTTGATTGGATCAACCTTTTATATCTTTGTTTTATTTTCAAAGACTGAAATCATGAAGTCTCCATGTTGATAAAAGTCTGATAGAAGCCAAGACAAATTTTGCCTGACTAAAACCAGGAACCAGTGGTCTGTAAGATATTGCAGCCCTGAATGGAAGTGAGGGTTCTGGTCTCAAAGTGGTTGAGGTGAGGTCAGTGAAAGCTGTGCAGTTTGGCAGGCTTGGACACTCATAAACCTCCAGAGAGCCCCATGAGTAAACTACCCGAAGTATTTTTACAAACACAACATGCTGTCCCAAGGCCAGAATCGCTTCTATTCTAATGCCTTTTGCACTTTTCAAATGGGAGTGCAAAGTGGCTGGATCTGGTCCCAGCTTCCAGCTGAAAGCATTCCTATTATAGTTATCTGTTGATGTAAACATGTATAGTAAATTCACTTCCAGCTATCAGCATTCCCATTGTGGCTAACCTATCAGTCTAATAAACTCCTTTGCTTTCTTCACTTTGTTTCCATGCAGGAGGCAATTAAGCAGTAGATGTTTGTGATCCCCCAATTACTTGTAAAAAAATAAAATCCTTGTTTGTGGTAGGTGAGAACAGTGTGAGAGCAATGAAACTACCTTTCTATCCATCTTACTTCTTCTTGTTTTGAACCAGTCTAACCTCGAATGTTGAGACAAATTTGATCTTGAAACATTTACTTCTTTTGGAGGGGGCATTGTAGAAACTTAGCCAAAGTTGCATGGCCAGCAGTAGGAATTGCACAAGAAGAATAAGAGATCTAGATCAAGGGAGTTATTATTAGTTACTACCTTGGTTATTAACTGCTCCAGCTGAATCAATGTGCATTGAAGAATAATTGAAAGGAAAAAAACATCAACATGTTGCAGAAAGGCTTCCTTCACTTCAGATATATTTCTCTCAGCTAGTACAAGGTTAAACCTGCTGCACTGTAATCTGCTTTCTGCAATAGCAGCTAATTTTACTAAAAGCAAATGGGTTACGTAGGGCTGAGCTCAGTGTTGAAGCTGGAGACTTTCTCTGACAGTAACCAAACTTGCAATTCCTGATCTTTCCTGCTTTTTTGTCTCTGTTGATTTATTTCTGATAGGTTGCATTACTCTGCTATCTCATAAGAATGTTTTCATTACATACCTTTTTAGAGTTAAAATTAAAGCAATTCTCAACCAGTACCTATTTCAAATAATATTTCTCAGCTTTGCATTTATAAGCTCTTGGGACTAACTGCTGAGTGAAGTTTAAACCTTACAGTAGTTACTCTTCCTATCGCTCATCATTTTTATTGTATTAATGTTACACCATTAAAATATTAAGGACCTCATTGAGTAATCAAAGTAATAACTGAAAATACCCATGGATGTACGTACAGGGTCACGCATCTGTTTTATATTCGAAGGGTAGGTCTTCAATGTGGTTTTTTTTTTTTTTTTTTTCAGTTAAATAACTAGGGAACTATATTTCCTTTGAGCTACTGAGTTTTGAGGAAGAGCTTCTGCAACTATTTGATACACTTGTTTCAAGCCTACAAAAAAAAAAAAAATTATATATGTGAGTAACTTAAGTGGCCCAACAGCTAAGACTAAACTTATTAATTTGTTTATGTTAACTGTTAGTATGTTAGTTATTTGTAGTGTCCCAAATAACTGGTTTCTACTGGCTGTTAATGAATCATTTTGTTGAAAATACTAATTTATTGCTCTTCATAACACAAAATATGATTTTTCTTTGTCTATGGCAATTACAGCGATCTAAAAGATTTCATCATCACTATTAGATATATATTGAAAGTCAATTTGTGTGTGAATAAACCACATAATTTTTCTGTGCAAACAGAAATGATTCCATTCTGGTTCAAAATACTTCAGTTCTTAATTCATTTTGTGCACCCCAATATAGTCATTGATCTGTTTTGTGTTTGTTTGGTTTTTATCGGTCTGATCTTGTCAGTTTTCCGGAATGTAATATAATCCAAAGTAATTCATGTGTGCTGAGAAATTGTTTGATACAACAGTCTGTCTATAAGGAAAAATCCTTTTGACAGGAGTTCTTTGCAATTTATTTAATGCAAATTAAAAACTGTATAAATTAGTCTTTTGATGGATGACTGAGTTATTTGAGAAAAATATGTTTCTCCTTGTAATTTTTCTGAGTGAGCAATTAGACATTATAGGACCATGTTGTAAAATTAGGTCTTTGATATCTTGTTTGCAAGAAGTTCTGTTTCCTTAAGCGTAAAACACTCTTCAAACCAAATGCACTCATTTTATTTAAATAGATTCTCTGTTGATTTCAGTGGAATAAAGTACTACTTAAGCAGCACAAGCTTGTAGAATCCAGTTTAAAATAAATAGTCTGAAAAAGATGGATAAAGATAATTATCAGTTGTAGTGTTTGGGACAGCATTAAGTTTTCAAATATCTAGCAGAAAAAAATATTCTGATATTCTGTATCCCAAATGCAGCATGTGACAAGAAGATGTAGTTACCAAATTTTTATGATCAAATTTAACTGCGGGCTCAGGTACCTCCCCCCCTCATTTAAACTGTTCTTATCAAAGCAACATGGCAATCCACGGTACTCTCTCCCTTGCTTTGCTTAGTGACTTAGCCTGTGCATATGCAAAAACACACATATCCAAGTCAAAATTGTAAGCCTGATGTTACAGTGCTCTGGACTTTTTCATTGTTTTAAGTATACATGCATTGATTTAAGCACAAAACAAATGCACGTACGGGCTGTGTTAGCCAATGCTATTGAGATTTACAGAGTTACCTTGGTGAAAACTGTCCCTGAACAGAAACAGTTAAGTTTTCTCATAACAAGTACCCTGAAAGGACATTATGTAATGATCCACACTGACATGTTTGGATGGTTTCTTTGCACTGACTGATTATTCTTACGGCTCACCCCCCCCCTTCTAATCATTTAATTCATTAGCTTGTATAAAGCCCATTAGCTTTGCACTGAATTTATTGTCTGTATCATAGCTATAGATTTGTTCATCTAAGGCCTTTTACAGAAGTCTTAATTTAGCCTTTTCTGCAGTTGCAGCAATGAATACTGCAGGTTGACAGCCAGTTATTTCAAACTGTATACAGCACTCCTTGAGTGGTGTTCATACAGAAATGGAAAAATGAGTGAGGAAGCTTGATAGAAAAGTCTATGTACTATGCTTTTTGCCTTACTTATTCTGCCCAGGTAAACCTGTCTAGGGGGAAAAAAGAAGAAAGGCATCAAAAAAGAAATTTGTGCTATTTTCCTATGACTAAACCATAGCCTGTTCTAGCTGCTGTGCTAAGAAGTGTGTAGGCACCCATAATATATTTAAAATGGCAGAAAGATCGCTTGCTTGGGTACTGAGTAGAATAGAGGCAGAATTTTTAATGCAGGAATTGGAATGTACATTGAAAAATGATTTCAAAATATTGCAGAAGTTTTTGTGATGGACACGATGCATAATGTTGAGCAGGAGATGGATAAATTCAGTATAATTTGAAATAATGTGGCGATAACACTGAGCTGCAATGTGCCATTAAGTATGAAACACTGAAAAGTAATTCCAGTTTCTTTCTGAATGAGAAAAATGTCTTGCCCTGGTTACATGTGTGCCTCTCCAAGGCAACTTGGTGGACTTTGCATACAGTCATGATGAGGGAGCTTGAGGCTTATAAATGACTTCTTATTCAGTCAGCTCCAGGATCCACATACAGGATACTGGAACTAAAAGATACCATTTCAACGAGTACATTTGCCAAACTCCAGATCAGACATGCTTATTCTGGGCTGGTACTCCTGCAAATCTAGACTTTCTAACACTAAGACATAACCACTTACTGCACTAGTATTACTTGTGGATAGAAACATAATTTTTCCATGATTGGTATGAATTGTGGTCCATCTAATTATTAAAGAAGTGATGTTACAAGAGAAAGCAAGTTAGGCTACTCTAAGGTGTTACAAGATAACCTCTCCAGAAAGGTTGTTTTGTTTTGTTTTGTTTTGTTTGTTTGTTTGTTTGTTTGTTTTTCCCCTTTTCCTAATTGCTAAGTTAGCTAGTAAAAATAGGGGTTAGGATAGTTAAATTCTGGTTTTGAATGTTTTGGCAGTTGGTGTCTTACAGGTTCAGATGTAGCCTTAAAATAATCCAACAGCTTGGCTATGTATATTTAAATGTCACAAGATGGAAAATACCATGTAATTTGATAGATGGTTTGTAAATAACAATGGATGTTGCTGTTGAGCTTGTCATTGATTTACTTCAGATTTCTTGAATGACTGAAAAGGTAGAACAGGATTCGATGATAACAGCAAGTTGATCAGATGTTTTGTTGAGCAATGTTTGCCTAGCTACCAAAGTGAGGAATGATGAATAAATAATGGAACATGATAGCATCCCCCTTACATTTTATAACTTAGGAAACAAACTTGTCTGAAGTAAGACAAGAACAGGTGACCCAGGTAAGGGAGCTTAACGTAAAGTATTTCTATATCTTGAAAATGAAAAAAGTGACTATACTGATACCTAGGCATCTCATGTAGTTTTAATGAAGGACAGGAAGATGAAGGTAATTTTTCATTTTAAAAAGTATCATCAGAAGTTAGATTTATATTAGTCTTGATTCATGTCTCATATTACACAGAATCACAAAATAGTTGAGGTTGGAAGGGACCTCCAGAGATCATCTAGTCCAGCCCCCCTGCTCAAGCATTAAAATGTGTATATTTGTGGGTTTTTTTGTTTGTTTGTTTTGAAACTGGGAAGCCTGTACACAAGTATGTAGTCGGACTGCAAGAAGATTTATTGGGGTTTTATCCCCATTAAGTTAAAAACCAAACTCGTCACATACTTAATCTGTTAGAAAGTATGTCTAGATCTTTGGATGTAAAATGTAAGTGAAAATTCACTTGACTCCTCTTCACAATATCATCCTCTTACAAGTTTGACTTTATCTTTAATGGACTTCACTTTCTCAGTTATCTTTAAGTGTGCTTGAACTCCATTGTCTTACAGGATTGATCCTAACCAGCAACAGTGCTGTAGCGTTTTGAAAAAGTGAAATGTGGCAGCTACTTAAAAGTGAAGTTTCCATGTCTGATGGTGAGGTCAAAAGGGAATTATCTCACTTTAGTCTTACTGATATTTTTAATGTAGGAACTCTATGAATTGTTTTAAATTGTTAAAATTTAATACCCTTATGAAATGTTTCAAGATTGTGGCAACTGAACAAGGAAATAAATTAGAACTAACTTCTAACAGACTATTATAAGTGAGGCTGACATGAAGCCCCGTGTAAGTGTTGCTACTCAGTGGAATAAAAGTATCAATAGAAAATGGCATGTAAACATCAAGTGTGGCTAGTAAAACAAGGACACTTCTATTTATAATGCTTGTAGTATGTTGATAGTTCAAAATTCTTCACTGGAGTATTTCATTCCCATAAAATTGAAATTCTTTTTTTTTTTTTTTTTTTTTAAGTCAAGATCAACAACAATTAAAAAGGAATTATGAAGAAAATAACATTATTTTTCTATACAGGAAACTTTTTTCTTTTCCCAAAATTAGAGTACCTGCAAGACCCACTTGACAGTGGAGTGTTTCAAATGACCTAAACTGTGCTGATCATCCTCCTCTGTGAGGGATCTCTAGCACAACATTAACCACCCAACAGAGAGCCAAACGATGGCTGGTAGCTTCTCCCCAGTTGCACGATCCTAGCCATGTCTTACAACTCCAAGATTTAGCACTGTGTGTTGGCCAGGGATTCCTTTGTCTTTGGAAAAATTGCTTTGGCATAGTACAAGGACATTTAAAATATGATGATATATTTAGACACAGATTCTTTTTGCTGCGTGAGGAAGAAAAACTGGAAAATATGTGTATGTAATACTCTGGGGTGCTTGAGTGCTCGAGACTGTAATTGTTCTAGTGTGAACACTCAAGTGTATATTGTATGTTTTTCTTGTCCTTATTGATATAAAATAATTCATCAAAAATAAGTAATAGCCACTGAATGTATCATAGTAAAACGAAAACAAAATGGAAAAAAGTTTTAACATTACTGATTCTAATATATTGGGATTCACTGCCCGTTGAAGACAGAGGTAAGTTAATCATAAACTACAAGGAATATTACCAGATCAGATGTGTGTCAGCAATATGTTGTCAGGTAAAGATTTCTTAAAGGAGATTAAATGAGGAAGTCTAAGTAAAAGCCTTTATCTCATAAATTTCCCACTACAGGAGGAAGTGAAGAGTTGCCTCTCTGAAAGGACAAAGGGGGCCTAATTATTCTAGCATCCCATGAGTTACCTAGCATTTCTCCTATTAAGGGCTTTATTAAGGCAAACTAGAACTGCATTGATATTAAATGTATTTGTGCACTGCTGATTTTTTTGAGAGTTTTCTTTTTTAAAAAACTTACTGTTGCCAAATATATTTGCAGCATATTATACCTAAATCCTCCCCCCGCCCAATTCATTGTTTCATCTCCATCCCTGTTGTATCTGTCATTTTGTTATTCCCTCCTGTTATATGGTTTAGTTTGTATGCTATCAGGGGAAGTGCTCTAAATATTGCTTTTACGTAAGTAACACTGATGATCCCAGTTTAGCTGGATTCTGAACGTTACCACACCATAAATACTGGTAACCTATGCCCACAGATTCTGCTGCCAAGGGTCAGCATGGTTCTGGTCTGACACGGGGAGGCTGCGTGCCTGCAGAACAGTCCAGTGACACCTCTTATAATGTGGCTGGGAATGGGGGCTATTTGTCGTTTAGTATTTAATAGGCAAAGCAGCATTGCGGATTCTCCCGGTTTTGCTGGAAAAAAGACATCTGTAGTAGTTGCATAAATGTTTCTTGTTTCTTTACAGAGAAAGGTACTCGAGAGAACTTTCCTGTTTATAACGTTTATAAATAAGAGATGAGTATTTGGATTTGCCGTAGAAGGTTGTTATGTAGTGACTAGCAGTACAATGCTACTCTCTTTTTGTCTGTGTCCTGTGGGGTGGCTTGGACCTTTACATGGCAGCTCAGGGGAGATCTGATGACCATGTTGTGTTGGGAGTGATGTCAAACTGGTGTGAAGCCTGGGTCTGTCACCTGCATGCTGCTCTGCAACCTGTGTCTTTTACAGAGTTTTTGATTTTGTTTCTGTGATTCCAGGGTGGCTAATGCATTCGTGTATTAACTAACAAGAAGAATTTGACAATGTGTTCTTTCCCAGAGTGGAAGTGTAAAGTGCAAGAAAATAAATCAATAGCTTCAAGCATTGTGCAGTCAGGCTCTGAGATGTGAAGTGGCTTGTGACAGGATAGGCGAGTCTCATTTTTTATGAGCAAACTAAAGCCATTTCTTTGTTCACCATGAATGTAAGTTCAAGAGGATGGGGGCTAAACTCAGTACAATGACTTTTCCTTGGCTCCTCGCTGTTCTTGGCAGTGTTTTTTCTTAACACCTGGTCAGCTGGCCTGTGAACAGGTGTGTGTAGGGAACAGAGGCAACTCAACAAGGGAAGTAAACAGCTTGAACTATGGCCTCTTCCATCTCTGGCTATCCTGTGCCATTTTTTACCATGATTTAATTCCTACATGCAATGCCAGGGAAGGGAGCACACTGGACTGGACCAGGAATTAACTTATCGGAGGATTTCTTTTCTTGATGTTCATGCTTCTGCAAGATGATGGCATCTGCAAGGAAGATGTCTCTTTTTCTGTGTCAGGCTTAACTATCCACTGCATGAAATGGTTGAAACAGATATTTCTTATTGCGTGTTTCAGGACTTTGGACTTTTTAGGGATATGCCTGCTGAAGCAAGAGTGTTGCAGTGACAAAATGGTGCCTCAATTCAGAAGTGTTCTGATATAATATCTGAGGGTGGGAGATTCCAGTAGTCTGGATGAAATGAACAGGCTGGTTTGGTTAGCAACATTGCATTTCATTTTCCTCCTCTTACAAGGATGAGATTTTCAAAAGCCTAAAGTGGTCCTGACTTTTCCCATTTTTTTTTTTTTTTAGTGGACACATTTTTTTTTTTAGTGTTACATATCTTGCCCTTGAAAGTTTATTGAATCACATCATTTTCTTAGACTAAATTGAATTGTTCCTTGACTCTGACTTCAGTACAGCAGGTTCTTGCCTAAATCTTAGAAATTGTCAATGATGGGCATGGTGAATTGCAATAAACTTGCTTGTCTTTATTTAAATAAATAAATACATAACTTTCATTATTTAAAGTATTATGAAAAAATCCCTCTAAGTAAATATACTGGTAAGTAAATACATTATAATCTATTTAGATAATTCCATGTGAATTTCTAAAACATACTAGTTTAACAGCTTTGTTTGCTGCTGAAGTTTTAAGAAGTGTCAGTCAGGAAAGAAGTGGAAGTCCTTAGCTGCCTACCTGCGAGTGCATTTTTTTGAATAGCTGAGCCTACTTTTGATATTTGTAGTCTTTTCTGGTGGAATAGAAAGAATTTTCTTGTGATTAAATAAATCAAATGAGTAAGTTTAGAAGCAAAACATCGGGTTTTTTGTTTGTTTGTTTTTTTAAAAAAGTTTCTTTCCAGTCTATGAATGAAGCTGCAGGGTGTGTTCTGTTTGATTATTTGTTTTCCAAGGATATATTAGCTTTAGATTCTTGAGTGATACAGTGACTGGACACAGACTGTTATCAGTTCAGTTTATTATAAGAAATTAATTTTTGTGTAGAGTGAACTGTTTTTAAAATTCAAGATATGTTATGATAAATCAGCTTTTTGCCCCAAAGAATCCACTTCACTAAGGTTATTTTAATTAAAGATAACAACAAGATTTTATGCTGTTTTTGCAACTTCTGTATCAAATTGCTGTTTTCATCCAAAACCAGCAAGATAAAACCATAACATAAAAGGTTAATCATCATAAATGTCAAACAGCAAGTCTATTACTAATTAAGAATCTGAGTAATTTACATCATTATTTAAATGACCATATATATGTACATATTTATATTTTATAACTTGTTAAAGACATGGCAAATGTAGTGTAAAGACCATCTTAGTTTTTTTTCAAATAAATATTTTTTAAAAAAAGATGCTTATGATCAGAAGTGTACTGCAGCTTTCATCTGAGCAGACACTAATCGGAATAAGATAATATAAGGTGAGAAAAATGGAGCAATGTTAGAAGCCTACAAGGAAGATAAGTTATCTGATCTTTCTTATAAGGAAAGAACTGTTCATTACATGCTCAATGAAATGGTCAAGGCAGCAATTTTCAAACAGCCATGAAAAGATTGGATTTTTTAGTTTGTTTCTGTTCTGCACCCTTGTCATATATACTTCCCTGACCCTGGATATATGGAAGCCAAAAAGCAACAGGACGTATTGAAAACGGAACCAGATGTTGGTCTGGATGAAGCCTCTAATTTGAGTCCATAGATGTCTGTTTGCTGAAACATGTATGAGGAGAGTGGGCACGCTGTGCTTGCTCACCCTCTTTCCCATACTTGTCAGTATCATCTGCTGTTGGGCCCTGATCATCCTGGTCAAACCTCTGTCCCCTGTGCCTGTGCAGATAGCTCAGGGAATGTGCTGGCCCACTCAGTGGCCCGTGGGCCGCCTCGTGGCACTGAGATGCCAGTTTGTGTCTGGGAGGGAGAGAAGAAAAAGGAAATGGCGTGAGCAGAGCACAACCAGGTGGAGGTGTTTCCAGAGAGCAGCTCAGAGGGAGCTGCCTGGAGTTCATGCAGGCCACTGAAGAAGAGTGTGAATGATGTCCGGGCAGATTCACAGGCCAGAGGTAGAAGTTGCTAGGGCTAGGTGTGACAATGGTTGAGGAGGCCTGTCTGAAGGGGTCTTGAGATAGAGGAGGGTTGCCAGATTCAGGACAGCCCTCATCTCCTGGAGCCAGCAGTGGGCAATGCTGCGCGTCGGCTGCCTGTCAACCTCCAGCCTCACCTGCTGGTGGCAGTTCGTAAGCCCTTATCATTTAAACCATTGTCATCCGCCTCCTGTTTTAAACTGGAGTTCTTCGGTCAGTTAAAGCCATTTCCCTTCTCTTGATTGTTTATCCTTATATGTGGTCATGCCTTTTGTTTTCCATGGATGAAAATGACTGGATTGGAGAGTTAACAGTGAAGTCCAAGGAGGCACAGGTTGTACTTGTATACCTTCCAAGCTTCATAACCTCTCCATCTCAAAAAGAAATTGGTTCAGGATTTCTTTTTATTTTCTGCTACTTTGTTTGTTTGTTTGTTTCTGTCTTGTCCTCTACCTGAGAATGGTCGGGAAGACCAGGCTGATTGTTTTGGTTGAAGGACCCTCTGAAGCACTGCAAAGATTTGTTCACAGCAAGAGATTATCCCATCTGTTGTTGCGAGTTTATATTAAACAGGTTTAAGCAGAAATGAAAAGTAAGCAAAGAATTTTAAATAACCTGACTTAACATCCTCTTTCTCTTTAATGAGAAGCTGCAGAAGTCAGAAACAGCTGTACTTTATTGTATCATGATTTCATGCTCTATTATTTTTCAGTTATCCAGCAAAACATGAGGAATTTAGAGCTATGTTTATTGTAAGAAGTGAGGAGAAACACCCTTCATGGTCTGTTATTTAACACCTCCTTCTAAACATCCTTCCTGCTTTGTAAAGAAGGGATAAAAGACGCCAGCATTATCTTTTTTTTTGTTTGTTTGCTTTCTGCTATGTTAGTCACCTCTTTACCAGTCTCTTTTTGTCGGTACCTGAAAATGCTTCCATTTCGGGCTCAATTGTGCAGGTGATTTTTTTTTTTCTTAGTAAGAGGACTTCTATGGGTAAGTACAGATAGATTTCAATGCTGATTTACAGGTTGAATACCTTATTTCATCCTGGCTTTGTCTGGGATTTTGAGACCCTACCCATTTTGTTTGTTGGCTAAAGCAGCAACCTCAGGTATGACTGTTATTTGCACACCTCACTGCGGTGCTTTGTGAACAGTGAGAAGAGTTTGGTTTCTGCTGAAAGGAAGTGTTACAGTTTGGATAAAATTATTAAAATTTCTGGTGATTGTTTAAATATATTTAACCATGTGGCTTATCTTCAGTTTTTCTATACTGCTGTAATATAAACTGTGACATTGTTTGATTCAGTAAGAATAGGAAAAATGTAGTAGAACTAGTTAACTGCTATACTTGCTCATTAGATTCTTTGCTTTTTGTTCCCTTGCTTACTCCAGTAAATCAACTGTGAATATATGCTTATCTGACATTGGTTTTGTTCCTTTTCTTGTTTTTAATATTTCTGCTATATTTTAGATTTTTTCCTACCACCTTCTGTTTGTGTTTGCTTCTGCACATTTCCTTCTTCTATAAAGCATGGATAATTTCATTTTTCATTAGGTACACTGGGGACGTGGGATGTTATGTCTCTTCTAAATTAACAGGGAAAGACAGGAGCACCTCTAATTCTAATGGATCTTTTAGATGATCTATTGAATTACTGAAGTAAGAATAAAATAAACTTTCATTTAGACTTTATTTGGAAGTTCGTATCTATTGCTTTCCTTCTTTTTCTCTTAGACTAACTCTGGTTATTCCTTCAGCGTTTCCTTTAATTTCTTAATACTTAGGACCTATAGATCATTTTTCTATCTTTTCTTCTGCAGCCAAAGGTGTGGTATATGCATAGAGCCTTTTTTTTTTTTTGGTGTGTGTGTGTGTGTGTGTGTGTGTGTGTGTAGGCAGTTACGTGTCTAAATCTGTCCATTTTCAGAAAAGCTCTTATGTACTTGTCTTTTTGATCCTAACGGATCTTAAACATACATTATGGCCACTCTTCTGTTGCAGCCTTCCTGCTTCTGTCTTACAGGCTTTTCTTCAGAAACTGCAGCTGACATCAATATGTTGTTGTTAATCTTTGGTCTCAATACGTCTGTGCTATTAATGCAACCAGAAGGTCTGACCTGCATGTCAAATGGTGGAGTCTAAATTACTTCTTTGCCGCTTAGGAGTATTGGTACCATTATGCTTTCCCAGCAGTGCTGTTCTTTACAAGTACTTTCAGGTTTTAATATCATAGCTTAATTGAATATTTATCAGATGCCAACCCAAAATATTGTGTAGAGCTTCTGTAATTAAGTTTTAGAACTGATGAAATCATCTACTTGCAAATAGTGTAAAGGAATTGTTTATTTTGCATAACTTAACATTTTTGTTATAAACATGTCAAGGGGATGTGGAGGATGCATTTCTGTGGTGCAGTCAGATTACATTGTTGCCAAACTGGGCTTTGCTGGAATTTATTTTTATTTTATTTATTTATTTTAATTCTTATTACACAATTGTCAGTACCTGTGAAGGTGAGAACCTAATTGTGTAACAAAAAAAAATTAATGCTGTAATGGCCAAAATTTTAAAAGAGCACAGTCTGCAAAAGTGCTATAGCTGTTCTCTGGTTGGCATGTTATCAAAAGATATGGAATTCTGACTTAAAATGAATGTTATATTTTCATCAAACTGAACTTAGCACAGCATCTCTGAATAAATGGGGAAAAGAATTGTTGGAGTCATTTCACCTCGATCCCCGGAAGGGTGATGGAACAGCTCATCCTGGAGGCCATCTCTAAGCATGTGAAAGACAAGAAGGTGGTCAGGAATAGTCAACATGGATTCACCAAAGCGAAATCATGCTTAACCAACCTGATGGCCTTCTAGGATGGGACACCTGGCTGGATAGAAGAGGGGAGAGCAGTGGATGTTGTCTACCTGGGTTTCAGCAAGGCTTTTGAAACTGTCTCCCACGATATCCTCATAGGCAAGCTCAGGAAGTGCAGGCTGGATGAATGGATGGTGAGGTGTATTGAGAACTGCCTAAATGGCAAGTCTCAGAGGTTGTGATCAGTGGCACAGTCTAGCTGGAGGCCTGTAGCTAGCAGTGTCCCCCAGGGGTCAATGCTGGGTCCAGTCCTGTTCAACTTATTCATCAGTGACTTGGATGAATGGATAGAGTGCCTCCTCAGCAAGTTTGCTGCTGATACAAAACTGGGAGGAGAGGCTGATACCCCAGAGTGCTGTGCTGCCATTCAGAAGGATCTCAACAGGCTGGAGAGAGATGGGCAGAGAGGAACCTCCTGAAATTCAACAAAGGCAAATGCAGAGTCCTGCACCTGGGGAGGAATAACCCCATGCACCAGTACAGGCTTGGGTCTGACCTGCTGGAAGTTAGCTCTGTGGAGAAGGACCTGGGGGTCCTGGTGGAAAACAAGTTGATCATGAGCCAGCATTGTGCCCTTGTGGCTAAGAAGGCCAATGGTGTCCTGGGGTACATCAGGAGGAGTGTTGCCAGCAGGCCGAGGGAGGTGATCCTCCCCCCTCTACTCAGCCCTGGTGAGGCCTCACCTGGAGTATTGTGTCCAGCAAAGGGCTACTAAAATGATTAAGGGACTGGACCATCTCTCATATGAGGGAGGGCTGAGGGAGCTGGACCTGTTCAGCATGGAGAAGAGAAGGCTCAGGGAGGATCTGATCCAGGTGTATAAGTATCTGAAGGGAGGATGTGAAGAGGATGGGGCCAGACTCTTCTCAGTGGTGCCCAGTAAGAGGACGGGAGGCAGCAGGCACAAACTGAAACCCAGGGATTTATGGCTGAATATGAGGAAAAGCTTTACTGTGAGGGTGACTGAGCACTGGAACAGGTTGCCCAGAGAGGCTGTGGAGTCTCCTTCTTCGGAGATTTTCAAAAGCCATCTGGACACAATCCTGAGTAATGTGTTCTAGGGGACGCTGCACAAGCAGGGAGGTTCGACTAGATGATCTTCAGAGGACACTTCCAATCTCAACCATTGTGTGATTCTATGATATTACTGGTATAGTTACATGTTTAACATTAATTGTACAGAACAGTGTAGGAACAGTGAAGTAATATAAAAGCATCTAAAACATTTAGAAATATGGGCAGAAGAAAAAAAAAACTTAATTTAGAAGAATCACAGAATGGTTTGGGTTGGAAGGGACCTTAAAGATCATCTAACTCCAGCATGGGCAGGGACATTTTCCACTAGATCAAGTTGCTCAAAGCCCCATGCAGTCTGGCCGTGAACACTTTCGGGGATGGTGTGTCCCTGGTTATGCTAGGTTACATCCAGATCTGCGAGAGTTTTTACTTGATACAGCTTCAGAAAAGTGATTTTCAACACAGGTATTTGGTGGAAAGAGGAAGTGGCTGAGGCATAGTGGTAATGGAGGTGGTCTGAGAGTAGGAAAAAATATTGTAGATATGAATTTACAAGTGATACACTAATGAAAAGAAAGTGACTGTTCATGAATCATCAGCCCATCCTGGAGCAAAGGCAATTGATGCCATGATGGAATTGAACTGAATATATACTTGGTTTTGTTCTGGACACCATTTATTTGGTATATTATTAAACCTGAGTGAGCCCAAGAGAAAAAACATATTTATGTTAGGTGGCTGGAGGGGACCAGCTCGTGAGTGAAGGATAGTGGAAGTGAATATTTGTTTAAACGTCATTTAGCTTGACTGGAAAATAAAAGAAGAAAGGACAGAAATACAACACTGATGCTCTTTTAGTTTAGCATTCACATCTCTGGAAGTATTAAAGGAACAGTGATGCTACTGTTTTCCACATAGATTATCAGAATCAGCGTTGCCTGAGAGAAGCGCATCCAAGAGCATATTGGATATGCTTTTCAGCAGGTGAAGCATCACACCTATTGGAAGGAAATGCTTCAGGAGGTCTTGTTGGAGTTGTATGTCTTGGGTCAGCTGGACAACACCACATCATTTGTAATGCAGCTACCGAGCCCTGCATTGTGCAGGAAATTACCTTGAGGAGGAGTTAATGTATACTACCAATGGCATATTTAAAAAATAGATCCTGCACTGTTTGCGGGCATATAAATAAGTTGTGCCTTTCTGCAGGGTCTTATAAGTTATTAAAAGACAGTGTAAGGAGTAGAAGACAAGAGATTTATATTCAGGTGGCATGGGCTGACACAAAGCAAATGGATCAAGGACATTGAAAGCCTGAGCAACTCAGGGAAAGAGTGAGCCTCCCTAGACATTTGCTACAAATAGCCAAGCTTGCTTTGTTTTCCAGGCCATTTAATTTAATGAATAATGACTTTTTACCCATAATCAAGACTGATGGCATACCTCTTTGTCCTCAGGTTGAGACCAGAAGGTGTTATTCTTACTGCAGCCTTGCAGAGGTTACCCATTACTTTAGTTCACTTCCTAACAGTCAAGTTATTTTTGCAGTAAATGAAGCCTGTCAATATTGCAGTATGATATGCTAGAGGCTCTGCTGTGCAAAGACCCCATTTCCATGCTATGGAAGACATGTAAAGGAAAGTGTGGTAGACCTAGAGATGGCATGGCTGGCTCATTTGTTTCATGTGTTTCATTTCCAGTGATCCTTCTTTCAAGGGTCAATTCAGTGTTCAGTTTTTAGCTGAACTTTAGTGATTTTAGTTTTTAATGCAATTTTAAAGCTGAACTTGTGGTTTTATTTTAAAATGTCACCTTTATTTTAAAGGAGAATCTGTTCTGGATGTTTGTCATTAGAATGAAATACAGTAGTGGGAAGTTCTTAGATCAACTGAGATCACATAAAGAGCTCACCTTTTTAGTACTATCATTACATGCTCCTATTTTTTAGTTTAATATTTGTTGGGGAAGTTAGATTGTTTAAAAATATCTATTTGGAAACCATTTTAGGGAGTATTTTGTTTTTATCTTAATCCATTTGTTCCTCTTTATTTTAAGATCAGCAGCATAAATCCTCCTTTGGTAAGGTTTTGGTATGCTAATGTGTCACGTAGGTTAATAAAGTCATAACCTGAGATCTTAAATAAATAACTTTTTTTTTTTTTCATATAAGGTGTTTGAAACAATTGTTTTTTCTTTTTTTTTTTTTCTGAGGATTGTTTGAGTCTGACATAATGATGCACAAAAGTGGGCTTTGTTCAATGAAAGCACTTGTATGAAGAAAACCTGACATATAATAAATGACATTGAAGGAAAATTGTCAAGAAGCTTTGGTTTCCACCATCATCTTGGCAGACTTAAAAATAAAAGGGAAAATAATGTTTCTTAAAGCTTCTTGCCTTGATCACGTTTTGTTCCCATAAATATCAATGGTAGAGTTCTCATGGTTTGCAGAGTAGCCAACACCAAGAACTTTGAATGTGCAGAAAAGGGTTTTCAAAAGCAATGAATAATCACAAATGGGTCAGGTAAATGCCCAGCACCCCGAGGGAAGTGGTGATGGCTTAAAGGTTTTTAAACAAGAAACAAGCAAACAAAAAAAAACAGTACTTCCATATCTTTCATTCATCATTTCAAACCAATGACTGTTAAAACTTTTCTGAGCAGTTGTGAGAGGTTTAGGGCAGACCTTGGCCATATTTTGTGCCCAAGTTTTATATGATGTCACCTGTAGCTGCCTACCCTATGGCAGATTTGGCAGAGAAGTTAGTTACGTACCTCCTCAGCACAGTCCCATTTGCAATGCAGTTTCTTTGCTCAAACCTGGTGTCACTGGCAGTTTCAGCTCAGATACTTAAAACCAAAGCTCTGCATGGCAGTAAGTGAGCCATAAGTACGCGTTTTCTTCTGCTGTGCAGTGGGGCAGGCAGCACAGAGGAAAAAGAGTTGGAAACAGTGAAATCTTAAACCACTGCAGCACAATTAATTACCACAGAACATCTGCTAGTACTTTAAGGACAAATTATGGAGGAGCTAGATTATTTGCTGTATTGTAGGTGAGCATTAACAGTGCATAACACTGCAATTGGTCATATAGTGGTTGCTATGTACCAGTAGAAGTATGTGTCTTCATGGTTATTAATTGGGATCGGCTGTATTTTGTTGTTTTTTGTTTGTTTGTTTGTTTGTTTTTTCCCCAAGAGATGTTGAGAGATCCTAAACAGGATCAAAATCCTGCATACCATGCATTGCAAATAAATTTAGTCATGACTGTTATGTCAGTCGTGTGCCTTTTATGTTTTTTCATCTATTGTACATGTTTTCCAGATAGAAATAGAATAATTTAGCATGCAAAAAATTGTGTGCATATATCTCAGCAATCCCATTTTGTGAGTATCATTATGATACAGACTTGCATCCTGTGAAGATGAAGAATGAGCAATGTCACTGCCCTTTCAAATGATGTTCAACCTGTGGTTTTTTTCCTATGGTTGCCTCATCTACTGTAATTTCAACCTACTACCAATGCCAGAAGCTTATACTACAGCACGAGGCTTAATTATACCCATCTGAAGAAAAGTGCCGATGAATCAGCTCTTCACCAGGCTGAATATTAAAATGGCTCAAAATAAAATATTTGCTGCCTTTACAGATGTAAAAGATTTGTTGGTTGCTTGGCAACCACAGAGGAAAATGCAAACAGAATGCTGCTTTTCAGTAATGGTGGGGAATGCCGGTGCTTCATTGTCACAGCAGTACTTGAAAATGGAAGACCACATCTCTTAATCTAGGTTTCTGCCCAGGTGAACACATCCACCTCCTTCTGGACCCGTTGACCTTCGCAGAAGGGCAGGCATCATTAGCTAAAAGATCAATCAGCCGTAAAAGCCCTTGCACAAATTGCTAGTTGTGTAGTCATCCTTTCTAAGGATACTGCATGGAAGAGGAGTCATCTTTGTAGAAAGTCCATCAGACCTTGAGTGCTGTTGGTGCCTCTAAGCATTTAACTGGGCTACACCTATGCTCGCTGTTGTCATATAGCCACATGTCAGGGTGATGAACAGTTCATCACAGATGTCAAACCTGGATCAATCTGGCTGTGACTGAAGCTCTCTTCTTTATATCTCTCTCCCCATGGATTGAAGACCATTATTCGCTTCCCTCTTCCAGCAGTTTTTCATGCTTTGGCAGAGTGATAACACGTTCACCTTTGTCTCCTCTCATTTTTTTTCCTATTTTTTTTCATCCCTTTAGCTTCTCTTTGTAGCTCAGAGTTGCTAGACTTCTGATCGTTCCTAGTGTTTTCCTCTGGACTCTGTCCAGATATTCTGCCTTGTTCTTGACAGCTACTCCAGCTGTGACCTTACCTGTGCTGAATGTGTGCATTTATGTTCCCAGCCGATGCAGCACACAGAAGGAAGGACCTGCTGCAGTCTGCTTGGGTTGCAGGACTGCACGCCTGTGCAGCTTGTGCTGGTTGCGGCACCTAGGCTCACGCCTTACGTGCAGAGCACTACCTGCAGGTGGGTCACTCTGTCTGTATGGGTGCACCCTCCTGGCTGTATCACCACCATGGGGGAAAGCACCCTGAGCACACCAGTGCTAATATGGAGGTACCCAGCCTGTCTCCAGGTCCCTATTTCAGTATTGTCCTTCTCTTTATACTTCCCAGACAACAGCATGGCCTTGATGACTTCTGTTGACCTTACTCTGCACAGCAGCCCCCTTTTCTGCAGAAATACTACCTCTTCCATGTGAGTGTTACTGGTTTTTCCCACCAGCACTCAGGGACTTGCACTTAGGCTTGTTGAACAGCATCCAACCTTCTCAGCAAGGCCTTGGTGAGATGGCACAAATGAAGCTGGTGTTTGGACAGCTGTGTCTGCTTTCCCTAGCATAGAAATTGTATCTTGGGTATCATGTGAACCAGGGAAGAGAAGTGTGTAATCCCTCAGTGAAATTATGCCACTGCATAGGAGAAAGTGAACTGTAACAGGTGCCTGGTGATTTAGAGGAGAAAGGCCAGATTCATCTGCTCTGGCTTTAATTCCAAGGGGCAGTTTGATTGCTGGAATGGGGAAACATAATGTGAATATAAAAATTCTCATATTAAGGAGAGAAAAATGAAATTTGCAGTATGTAAGGAAATATGGTATTGAAAATATGTTTTTTGCCTGCTTGATGCTCAGTGCATCCTGCTGCAGTTGTGTCGGTGGGCTGTAGGTCTGTAATATTTGTAGAAAGGCTTTGGTCAGCTAATGTAATTGGTATTTGATGCTGCCATCAACCCTTGCTACTTCAAAAATCTATTATCTTCTTCATGGTAGAGTAAGGCAGAAAGCATACTATTGTTTTCTTCCTTAAGAGTTCTTTTAATGGTAAGGAGGTGAAACATACAGAGGCAGTACAGCTTTCATAATTTTCTGGCTGACACTTACAACCAGTTCCTCAAGTGAGTACTTACTTGTCCTTGGCCCCACGATGCGGTCATGCTTATAAGTCTGTGCTTTGTTATTGGCCTTTATATTTCTTTCTGGTGATGAATTCCTCTCTCACATTTTCACGGCCTGGATAAAACTCTTTCAAAAAGAGAATCTGCAGGCTGATTACTTTCTGTGTTTTATAAACGGAAATGTGTGATGTCTGTATCTTGTATGTTAACTTTCCTAATTCTGAAAGCCTCAGATTATATAGAGCTTTCTAAATCTTCAGATTGTGTAGAAAGTTTTTTCCTACTAACTTTTGTTTTAAAATGCTTTTCTAAGCTTCAAAATAAAGTTCCAGGGCTTCATTAGTACCCTTATCACAGAAAGAGTACAGACAAAGCCGAGAAATAAATAGTCTGGGCAGTATCCTGCACTTCTGCATGCCAGGGAAGCTGATGATTCACAGCTCTCCAGCACGATCTGCAGGTGGGAGCCTTGGGGCTTGTGCTTCCATGTCACTTAAGTACTTTTGGAAATTTTACATTGACATGTCTAAGTATGAATTCAGAAGCCTCTTGTAAGCTCTTAAACAATTCTGTCTGTATTTAAGAAGTTTGCCATAACTCTGCTAAAAAGTTGAAAATCAAGATTTACTTTCCTTTCGTTAGGCCGTGCTGTTTTGTTGTGATGGAACTAAATTTTGTGAAAATAAGTCATAATCTTAGCTCCTGATGCTGCAGTAATTGTAGACGTGCTTAATTTTAAGTGCAGAAGTAGTTTGTGGGAGACTTTAAGACTATGTGAGTGACATTTCAGTAGTGTCTGTTTGTCTACGGGCTTTTTTTTTTTTTTTTTTTTGTAAATTGAAGTAACATTATCCAGCAATAGCAACATGTAAAAAACACAGCCTTTTCAATTCACTTCATTATAGAAGTTTATCTAGAATTGGAGGAGTACAATTGTTCAGATAATTTAAAGCTTTGAAAAAAAGTAGATACATTATTTCTTAAAAGCAGGGGATTGGACTACATGATCTCCTGAGGTCCCTTCCAACCTCAAACATTCTGTGATTCTGTGAACTTCAAAACAATTCTTGGAGGTGACTGGGGACAGCAATCCCTGCTCTTTGATATTTTTGGCTATTTCCCTCCCCTGCCACTTCGCCTTGGTTTGTTGGTTGGTTCCTTGCTGACCATCTTTTTCCTTGTCCACCCGTTCCCCACTTGCCATATCCTTAGCTTTGTTTTACTGTTCTGCTCCTGGCTGATGTGGTATTGCCAGCTCCTTTGATTTGCTTAAACTAACCGCACTGCAAAAGCAGGACCTGTCTACTGCAGCTTTGATTTGAAGGCGTGAATCCTGTCCGAGGCCCTGTTGTCCTTCAGCATTGAGGGCTGGCAAATAATTTAAGGAAATGCTGCTCAGCAGCTGCGGCATGTTATCTGTTATGACTGGTCAGCAGGATTTTCCCTTTAGACTTCCATCTGCAGGCTCATAAACTTTTTTTATGAAGTGCCTGACATCTGCTCTCAGGAAGGTGATTCAGGGATAAGCAAAAACTGTGTTGGTTGATGAGATTATTCGTAGGTGTTTTTAATAGGTCATTTTGTGTGTTGAATAGCAGATGTAATTAATTGTGCTTTTCCCAACAGTGGAAGTATTCCAGCAGCAGAGATAATCAGTTCACATTCACGCTGGTGCAGACATACCTGGGGTGCTGCTGCTAGTTTTTGGTCAGAGCTGTTTCCCTGGTAATTTTAATAACATTGCTGGAAAGCTCACAGGGAATTCAAGGTGAATAAGCAGACCTGCAAAGAGCAGAAGCCGCACAGTCTCCCATTGCAGCCTGCTTGCTTGGCTCGGAGAGAAAGCAGATGACATGGGTCAGGGTAATTCGTCACCTGTCAGAGACCAGATGCAGCCTGGGACCTGCCTGGCTCCCCGCCAGGCCAGGATGGCTCCAGGCGCTTGTGAGGAGGAGGAAGGTCCTGGCAAAGCAGCGCAGCTGGGGAGGGAAGCTGCAAGGGCAAAAGGAGCACTGCGAGGTGCTCATCTCCAGAGTCTTGGCGCGGTGGCTAGGAGACGAGCCACCGGGAGGGACTGTGGGATGAAGTGAAAATGCTTTTTTTGGTCTGCCAAAGATAAATATTTTTTCAGGTTAGCTCCCTCTTGCTGTGCCTTTGCTTTCAGATTTAGTATTAATGATGTCATTAATATTGAAGCTGTCTACAATGGGGGATGCGCGTAGCCTTGGTGGCTAAAACACTTTGATTCAATGCAGTTGGTCAGGCAGTGCTATTGGGAAGGTAGTTGGAGTGGGATTGCCATCCGGTTTGTCTCTAACCTGTGTGGCTAGTGCTTCCTGAAGACCTGACCTTTGCTGTGGGAAACACGGAGCAAATACCTGCCATTTGTCCAGAGTGTGGCAGGGGTGCTTTGCCGAGGTAGCTACCTGGAGTCTTAGCAATTCTTTGCTTGACATGGAAAAGCTGTCCTGATCTATATATTTGAATACAAAGGTAATTGTGGACTAGCCCCTCGTGCCTAAATGCAGTAATCATATAAAATGCAGAATGCAGGCTGAATTAGACTTAAATGCCAGCAAATCCAGCAAGCCAGAAGAAAAAAACGGTAGGGATTTTATGGTCAAAAAGCCAATTAAAGCTTTACAGAGCTTATAGAAGAGATTTAAGCTTAAAGCCTCCATGAAAGCTTGCAGAACATATGCCAGAGCAGAAAATTAGCAACAGTTTGCAATAGCTAATTCTTTTATCCACAGTGAACTCTGTCATCTTAAATTGTCACTGTTTGTAATCTGAATCAACTACAGAAAGTACGTTTGTTAGAAAGGAAAAGCTGAGGTGGGGTAGATAATAGGGACATAAACTCTATGTGACCAAACAACAAAAATAAATAATCCTCATCTTCAGTTGATGGCATAAAGTCAAGTTCAAGGATGATACTGAACCATTTTGCTTAAAAAACAACCCTCTTACATTAATTTTAATTTGTCTGCTCTGCTCATAAAGGAGCATCAATCTCAGTCTTGATAAAATGTGCTTCTTTAGAAACAGTTTATGATGCTATTTCAGTGTGAGGGATGGATTTGTGAACTGAGAATTCATAATCCCTGCACTTTGAAGATCTTAATTTTTGTTCTCTTTATCTATGAGAAAACATTGGGAACCACAAAATATTTCATAGCTTTTAGAGGAACAATTTGTTGATATGTAGGCTGTACCTCTGTAGGATGCATCATTGTGCTGCTTTTGAATATATAGGACTGGAGAAAGGATACAGACAGATGCTTCAGTAGGACCAGCTTTTCACTGGATGATCGTAATTATAATCAGTAGGTGATAGGAGCAGTTGCTAAGGCAAACAACTGAAGGTGTTTTCAAGAGGTATTGGAGGCAGTACCTATGGGCAAAGGGACTACTTCTCTTCAGTGTGTACAGCCTAATAAAATATTTTATTCCTAATTAGACATAGTAGAAATATGATTAACATTAATAGCAGTAAACATCTGGCTCATATAAGCATTTTGTAACCCAATATATTGAAAAAAAAAGTGTCTCAGGAACATTGTATCTCTATGACGCATTTTAAACTTTTCCTAAAGAAAAATTTTTAGTTACATATGTGGAACAACCCAAGGACAGCTCTCCGTAGGCATTCTGCCAAATAACAGGTCTGTGTTTAAAAGGGTCAAATTATCTCCTGGTCTGTCTTTTGACTGCTGCTGGATTTGTTGGGGTGGATTGGTGATACAACCTGTGTTCAGCCTCTGAGTAACTGGTGTCAGTTTGGGGAAAGCTTATCTGAAATGCAATGTGTACATTCTTAACACTTTTTCTTATCAATAATTATGACAGAAACTCGGATTATCACCCCAGAATGACTACATCAGTAATGTATTACTCCATTTTCTCTGATTCTCCCATTCACCTTTATCTTTTCATTGTTAAATGTTCTTTCATATTCTCAGTAACTAAATTAGATGTGCTGTTAAATGTTTGCTTCAGTCTACTAGCTGAACTTCTCTTTTAAACAATTTGGCAAGGAAAAAAAATCTCTTGATTTTGATGGGATATAGAGTTGAGAACTTACTCTAATCATTTCATTTATTGCTTTTAGGGGAAAAAGGAAGGACAAGTAATCAGAATACTAGCAGACTTGTGAGTGAGATAGCATAGTCAGGAATGATCTGGAGACAATTGTGCATGCCCCAGACTAAGGAAAGTCAGACGTGAGGGCAGTCCTTGGGCAAACAGCAGAGAAGTCTGGTCCTGGTAAAATATTCTTCCTTTTTGATCAGTAATGCTCCAGGATTTACAAATCTCAGCATTCCTCAAAGTTAGCAAATAGCTGTGAAAACCTGTGTGTGCCTCATGCTCTCTCTGTGCTTATCATGTAGCTGGTGTCAGTTCTTCTGCTAGTTCAAGTAACAGGCACCTCACTAGTGCATCAAGAAAGATTTCACCTGGCTTGATGAGTGAGGTTTGGTAGGATGCTGTGTGATTCATTTTTTCTCACTGTGCTTTCACTTTAGAAGTAGCAAGTTACAAAGAAATGCTCATTTAAATGGGAATCACGAAGACAGAAGAGTGGAGTAATTTGCAAATAGCAGAATTCAAGTTGCCTGTAGAACCTGGATGTGACCCACTGTATATAGATGGATTAGTCAGGGTCCCCTAATCCAGGTCTCTGCAGTCTCAGGTAGCCATTCAGTAGACAGGTCAAAAAAGCACACCTTACATCTTCTTCACATGCTTTTACTTATCACTGGCCATAAACTACTTTTGATCTTGTAATTACCTACCAATAAACTTCAGACCTATTGAAAAGCACCATGAAACACAAATATAACATTCCAGGAGAACACAACACAAGGGATGGAGGACACTGCTGAAGTTTTAAGTCCTGCAGTTGCTTAAAATACGTTAGTTAAATTTCCCCTAGACCAAAGCATGGAGGAGGGAGACAGCAGTCAGGTATTCGGGACCCGGGGTGTCACATGGGAAAAGACACATTGGTCAGGTGACAAGAAGGATTCAGATGTCACTGGGAAGACTCATGCTACCCAGCTGCATGCTCATTTTTGTCTATGACCAGACTCGGAGGACAAGGGAGAGAACGATGTTAGACTTGACAAGAGGAAGACTACCAGGTAACTAGAAAAAACTCAGAGAACTGATGAAAACAACACAAATACGATGCAAACAAATAGCAGCCATGCACAAAAATATTGCAGTTCTCCCTTAGCAATCCGATCAGGGCTCTGTCTTCATCTACCACACGGTCGTTTGCTAGATCTGGCCATTGCTCCAGGACAGGAGTTATCTGCAGCCACCATTGCATATGCTCCAAGAAGCATGTACAACAGTGTCATTATACATATTGAAGAGGTGCTAGGTTTTCTCACCACCCACTCAGCTACCTGCAGGATGGAGAACTGAGCAGGTCTGTAGCACCTGCATGCCAGGATTCAGAAGACAATGTCTGAGGGCATTTATATGGCAATGGGTGCAGATGCGTACCTCTGTCCCAAGGTGCTACTATGATGGCAAGATCTGGGAGGAGATGATACTGCAGGCTTGCAGCAGCACCTTCTGCTTTATATACTTTTCCTGTTTATGTGGTACAGACACAGTCATGGTGGCAAAATGGCATTTGAGTGTATATCTGTGTAGGTGAACTAAATGGAGAATTTGTGTAAGTGTTCAAGATGCCTTTGTATAATGCCCTCATTAATATGCTTTAACTTTTGGTTAGCCTTGAAGTGGTCAGGCAGTTGGACTAGATGATCTTTGAAGGTCCCTTCCAACTGAACTATTCTATTCTATTCTATTCTATTCTATTCTATTCTATTCTATTCTATTCTATTCTATTCTATTCTAACATTGAAAGGCATATGCTGGGCTGGGTGTTAGAGTCCTGACCACCAGAATCAATGGAAGGCTAAGCTGGCACTGCTAGAGAAGCATGGGCCTGACTGCAGCAGCATGAAAACAGTGAAAATGGAAAAGCCAAATCTGAGCATTCCTTACGTGGCATGCCTTGCAGCTCACTTACATCCCTCTACAGGATGCTGTGTTATTTTTTTTATCTGTGGTTATATTCTTTCTTTATAAATACTTGGGCTTACACAGAATAATATGCTTTATTATTTACATAGATTTGTGTATAAAGACAGTTTGCAGCTTTAAGTAATCTTATATGCTCATAATAGTATTGGTTTCTTGCATATGAATCAAATGCTAGTCATTTTGATTTTTAATTCTGCTTTGGCAGGCAATTTCAGAGCTTTCAGTGTTGCTTTGTTATCTTTTGTACATACTGGAGGTTTTCTAAATCTGACTAGGCTTGATACAAGTCATAGGAAATGATTTTATGTTTAGAGATGATTTTAAATGCAGTTTGTTTAAGCCCACAGTTCAAATTCAAAAACCCTTCTGATGCTCAATATGACCCTGTCAGGATTAGAAAAGTACTGAGCCATTGTGTAGAATTCAAGAAAAGTGTGTGAAGTCATATTTGCCGATGTGAAGGTGTAGTTCTGTAGAAAACTTTTTAAACAGAGGTTTCTTTCTGTCTTATGATTGTCAAAGTAGTAATTATTCTAGAAGTGTACAGCTGAGTAATCTGAGCAGTTTTTCATTCCTGACATCTCAGGCTGTCACTGAAAAAGTAACTGAATTCACAATGACTTTTTTTCTTTTGTTTGCCTGTTTTTGTTTATTATTATTATTACTATGTATACACACACACACACACATATATATATATATAAACAAAGCAAATGTAGAAATTGTGGACATTTTAAGATGTAGAACTTTACTATCTTGCTGAATAAGAAAAGAGTAAATACTGTGTCTGTGGAGCTTATAGATGATAGAACTATGAATTATTAGTAGGGAAGACAAGCAGATAGGAGTTTAAAAACAAAATCCTCTTTGAAAAATGAAGGCTAATACAAGGAGTTTGAAAATGAATGAGGTGGAAGCTCTAGTTTATCAGAAGAGATTAATCAGTAGGTTCTCACACGCACATCTGCAAATACATTGCATTAATTAGAACATGCCTGAAGCTTTTTATGGCCTGTTTAGACAAGGAAAGTATTAAGAATATTTTTCTAGATTACAGCTAGTTTTGTGATGAAATTACCACCACCGTTCGTTTTTTAATATGTGTGAGTGATAATATGAGTGCAGACACATTGGGTTACTGTAAATAGCAGATTTTATGCTCCAGATTCTCTCTCTTTCTTGCCTGGGATTTGGTCAGGAGTAAATCACAACTGGAAAGAACTTGATACTCTCATATTAGTATTCCCTAAGCCTGTCTGCGTGTTGCAAAGGCAATGCAGACTGCAATACATTCATGCTCTGTTTGCAGCCTTCCTCTGGAAAGCTCCAAGAGCAAAACCAGACTTGAGAAGCACTGCTTGACTGGCACAGGCAGCACAGTAAAGGAGCTGGGGGTTATGGTTCCAGTGTGAAAACTCTGTTTATGCAGCACCCACCCACACTGGGTCAAACTCTTCTCTTCAACTTGCTTTCATAAACATCCCTGCTTACAAGATTCTCCAACAAAATATTTTTAACATGTATTGTGCATCTCGTCTCACCCTCCAGTGAAACTTCCATTTAGTGTAAACATCAGGCAAGTACGACAGCCTTCTTCCTGTGAAGAGGATGATGAATTCTGACTTCAGGGGGAAACACAGCTCAGCTACAGTCAATGGCAAAACTCCAAATGACTTGAGCGGAACTAGGATTTGGCCCTTGGTGTTAAACTATCTCATCTCTAACTAGCTAAGGACAGAATAAAGCCTGGAAATCCATGTGTTTATACTTTTCATTTGTTCATCAGCGAACTTTGTCAGCTCCTTAAATCCATCTGTTTTTTTCAGCTCAGGAACTTGGATTGCTGCCACATTCATGCTTGAAAAAAAAAAACACAAGGCTTTTGGTGCAGTTGTACACTGAAAAATAAATATGTGAGCACTTTGTAGCTCAACAGATAGGTACACCATGGCTATGGCTGTTCATTCTAGAGGTGAAAGCATGTTCTTTATTTTTGTTAATCTTTCTTGCCTTCCAGTGTCTACATACAACAGAGCAAGTATGCATTCTGTCCTTCATTGACATGTCTTTTTTCCTTTTGTTCTATAAAACTTCCCCCTGAACTCAAGGTGACTGGTCACAAACACCTTTAAACCACGTGAGATGATGACAAAGAGGTTGTACAATTTCAGTGGGGCTCAGACTTTGCTAGCAGAACCTTGAAATGGAGGCATAAGCATGGGATGCTCTCTGCGACCACATTCTTCTTTTCCAGGCTGCAAGAGTGCGTCTGTCTGAGCTAGGATGAGAAGAGATCACACACACACCTTGGAGCTCTTCTTTCTATTGCTGTGCAACTCTGTGTAGGCATCTGTGGCTCGGAACAAACCATTCCATGCATATAGGCTAGAAACATAATTTCAAAGGAGAAGCAGAGATTTCTGTGTTATTGTAGGAGTACAAAAACTAGGGCACTAAACATGCCTCATAGAATTAGTCCTGATCCATTCAGTCCAGGTTGAGCTTTGGAAGCTAGCAGCTGGAAGTTGCTTTTCAATAGCAAAACACATAGGTTTCATTCTGTCTGCCCAGGACAGCAACTTTAAATTGAATGAAGAACTTCCCATTTAATCTTGCTTGGCTTCAGTGCTGTAGCTCTTGACTTGCAGTCTGAAAGATAGGTGGATGATGATTTTGTTTTTCTCAAATTGTTTTCTATAATTTGGAAGGTACTATTTAAAACAAACAAATAAAAACAAAAACTTGTATAAAAAGCTTTGTCCGATCTAGATGCTGAACATTTGTGTCTGACTTGTATGAGGTGTTTCTGACCTGATTTTTCCGACAAATCAGAGCATATAAGGAGCATCATTTAAATTGTTGTGGACAGCATTGTGACCTCTGCTAGAAAGACTGAAGAAAGCAAACATCAGTAAGGGGAGGGAGAATATGGCAGCAAAAGATTGTTTTAGTTATTGAAATGTTGCAGATAGAAAAGAGGAATTATTTCTTCTAAACTCACTCTGGCAAAAAGGTTTTTTTTTTTTTTTTTTTAAGAGGAGCTTGAGAGGAAGTGACCTTAAAGACATCCTGAGAGTATTTTTCATAACAGTGCCCTTACCTGAAATGCTTTATTCTTTCACTGCTTTAATTCTTAATCTTTCTCTCTCTTCCTCCTTCAAATCAGTCCACTAAACTACTGGCTACACGGAGTCTTACTATCAAAATACTGAAAAACGTATATGCTCCTGTATGGTGAATTTCCATGTGCGTTTACTGTGTTTGTTACAGGATGAACTAGTGGGATAATAAAAGGAATTGAATGAAAGCGTAAGCAGGATATTTTAGTGAAAGGTACAATAGGTGAAAGTATACTCGAATGGAAACTTGTGGTTAGAAGTGAACACTAAGGGAAAAATGAGAGGGTAAGAACATGGATGCATGGCAGTGCAACAGAAAAACTGTTCAGCTAAAAATGCAATAGAGATCTTGTTTACTTAAATTTCAGATGGATAGCAGAGAAGGCTGGGAATAGAGCTTTTTAGTTTTTTTTCCCAAGTATTCTTCTTTCTACCCCACTATTATCTTTCTTTGCTCTCGGTCTCTGTGACACCAACAAAGCCTCTATCCTTGGTGAAAATATGGCAAGAGCTGAGCCTAGAAAGCATATTGAAAAAGCAGCATTCTAGAGAGCTTTGAGAATAAGAAAAATAAAATTGTTCACTTCAGTGGAAGCTGTAGAAACAGTGGAGAAATTAAGAGGAAATTAAGAAAGGAGAAATGATTTTAATGCAGGTCACGAGCTTAATCTAGCTACACTTCAGACTTTGGGTGGTAGTTTGAAATCCCAGAGAGAAGAGCAGGAAGATGGTCTGATCTTTGAAGTGTGAGTTTGTCTTAGCACCAGAAGATGGAGGGATGAAGCTAAGATCTCAGGGAAGTTCATAGTTAAATCAGCTTTCTTTGGCAGATAGCAAATGAGGTTAGTGCTCTTACTGGGTGCTCTACTAATGAATACCAGCGTAGGATAGGTTTACTAGCTTCTCTGTATGGAGATGCATGGATAAAGAGAGAGATGTGGATTGCTTAGGCAGGCATTGTGCAACTCCCACTGATGGCAAGTCTACAAGTGTTTGTGCAGCAGGTGGTGCGCTCCGGGGTGACTTGAGCAGAGGACAAATATGCCTGAGAGTCTGTTCCTGTGCCCAAGAGCCTACCAGCAGCACAAGGCCTGGAGGCCTCGAAGGTGAACTGCGTAGCATTAAGGCAGCCTGTGCACTGGAGTGAGCAGGTGCTGTGACTGCAGTTCAGCTCAGTAGCAGCAGTAACCCGCTGAGCAGCCAAACTGTTCCAGCTAAGGAGTACCACACTGTAGGGGTCAAGTACATGTGATCGCCTAGGGATGGAGGGCGGAGAGCTGGCAGGGAGGCAAAGTCTGAGCCTTTCAGGTGCATGAATGGCAATGAGGGTCTTAATAAGCTCTGAAATCTCTGATAAATGGGGTAAAATGTCTCGGAATAATTCAGCTTAGACCTTTGATATGATGTGATCATATCAAAGACCTTTGATATGATCATCACCTTTTGATGTGATTTATTAATCAGGGCAAACAATGTTTTATCTCTTGGGTTGTTGTTTACATCATCTTAAAGCTCGATACTTCTCTAAACACTCATTTCTCCTCCGTCTCCATTAAGTGCTGTGGGCATTTCTCGGTGAGTAATGTGTCTGTAAAGCTGAGGTCTAAGTAACATGTTTCTGTTAGGAATAATATGTTAGTAAGATTCTTAACTGGTATTTGCAACTGAGCTCAATGAAATATCTGTTCTCCGTATTTGCCTCAGATTTTAGAAGTAAATCTCTGTAAAGGTTAGGGATTAATAAACACGCACCCTGTCAAAATTAAATGAAAGAAGACATCTGTTACTCCAGGCATTTTTTTGTGTGTGTGTTTATGACTTGTGGTTGAATACATTCGAAAAAGCATTTTGTGACATCCCAATAAAATTCTGGGGAAATATACACACACATACACACGTGCGCGCATATTTAATATTATATTTATGATTACAATTAGGCTGACTTGTGATAGCTACTATAACATGATGACCATTAATTCATTGGTGTTTCAGAGACGTCTAATGTACTGAAGGGTGACTCAAAGCAAGTTTAAAACAGCCAGAAATCTCTGAATTTGTTTTAATGTGTTTATATTGAATTCTTCTGCAAGGGAAAATAGCCTTCTCTGTGCAGATAAATTCCACTTCTCTGTTTTGCTTAACAGAAAAAAAAGTGTTTATGGATCTTTTATGTGTATTTTCATTTTTAGTATGGTAGTTAATTTTAACATTTCATGAAAATCTGAAGGTGTTGGAGTGAAAAATACTATTTATTTGGATAACATGAATTCTGCCATGTTATCATGGATGGCTTCAGTCTTTTATAGTAGCATGCAGAAACAGAGTTGATATTTAATAGAGTTTCTATTCACTTTAAGAGACTTGAGAAGCTCTTATATAGCACATGAAGGTTATTTGGCTGATTTTTAGTTTTGACACTGAAAAAATTATAAGATTTTGGTTAGTGCGTAGGTACAAATCCTAATGAGGACAGAGTATACATTTGGAGACATCCTTATGTGGGCACCAAGCTTAGGCATGTGCTTTGATTTGCATTGCTTTGGGCAAAACTGCTGTTTTATAAATGTGTATTTTCTCAAAATGAAGAATAAACTTTTCTGGCAAAGATTTGTGTTCTGTGGGTAAATACTTGGAATCACAGAAAGGATCGATCTTTTCTTTCTGAACGTGACCATCATCAAAGACCTTTTAAAGATGTTTGTGTGGTCAAAGTTGCAAAGGGACAGTTTGGTGCTGCCATTTCTGGTGAAGTGAACCCTAGAACAATGCAGTAAACTCAGCAGTGTCATCATATGAAGGAAAAACTCATGGCATGAGCTATTCAGGAAGCGCAGAATCACAGAGTGGTTGAGGCTGGAAGGGACCTCTGGAGGTGATCTGGTCCAACCCCTGCTCACGCAGGGCCACCTAGAGCAGGCTGCCCAGGGCCGTGTCCAGGTGGCTTTTGAATATTTCCAGGGAGGGAGACTCCACAACCTCTCTGGGCAGTCTGTGCTAGTGCTCAGTCTCCCGCACAGTAAAGAAATGTTCTCTGACATTCAGACAGAACCTCCCGTGTCTTAGTTTGTGCCCATTGCCTCCTGTCATGTCACTGGACACCTCTGGAAAGAGCCTGGCTCCGTCTTCTTTGCACCCTCCCTTCAGGTATTTAGAGACATTGATATGATTTTCCTCCCCTCCTTCCCCAGCCTTCTCTTCTCCAGGCTTAACAGTCTCAGCCTTTCCTCATATGTGCGATGCTCCAGTCCTTTAATGATCTTCATGGCCCTTTGTTGGACTCCCCCCAGTATGTTCATGTCTCTTGTGTACTGGGGAACCCAGAACTGGACACCACACTCCAGATGTGGCCTCACCAGTGCTGAGCAGAGGGGAAGGATCACTTCCCTCAACCTGCTGGTAATACTTTGCCTCTTGCAGCCTGTTAGCCTTCTTTGTGGCAAGGGCGCATTGCTGGCTCATGTTCAACTTGGTGCCCACCAGGACCCCTGGGTCCTTTTCTGCCACGCTGCTTTCCAGCTGGGTGGCCCCCAGCATGTCCTGGTGCCTGAGGTTGTTCCTCACTGGGTTGCAGGACTTTACACTTCCCCTTGTTGAGCTTCAACTAGGCTTTGCACCACTGCTCAGCACCCTCTGGGCTCGACCATTCAGCCAGTAGCACCTCCTGCTGTATGCTGCAGGAGCCAGCACTTGACAGTCCCGTCCAGTGCCTTCATGGTAGTGGGAGCGAGACAGCCAGAAGTAAGTTTTGTATGGATCTGTTGACAGCCAGGAAGGAGTTCCTCTAGCTGAAAATCTGCAATGAAAGCTATAGGGTAGGTCTCCTGTTATGAGATGGAGACAATTTTGACTTGTGTTTACTGTAGACTGGAGAGACTCCTAACATTGGAAGTACATAGGTGAACATGACTGGATCAGGGACAGGAGGGAAGAAAAGATCTACTCACCAGTTACGAACAAGGCAATGTAACATATTGCATTCAGTTAGACTTTCTGTAGTTTACACTTGCAGTAATGTTCAGGAACAAAAGTGGAATATATTCCATTAGTCTCTCCAGACAGAAAGCAAAAGCCAGCTAATGACCAAGATTCAGTCCGTTTTGAAAAAAATATTTAGATTTGAAATCTTTAATTTTATTCAGTTTTCTGATAAGCCTAAGTAAATAATTTTCCTGCTAGATCTGTGATAGATATGTGTAAATGTGACAATACACAAATGAGAAATTTGTCAAGAACAAACTATTTTTCAGTGGAGATCTGGCTTTCTTTTTATAGTGTTTTTCAGATACTCATATAAAATTTTTGATCCTCTTCGAGCTTTGTAATTATCTTGTATGCTGAGTCTTTTGAGTGCTTTATTTTGAAAACTGACCTGCCAGGATGCTTTGGCAATATTTATTCAACTGTCTGATGTAGCTTTGAAATCCTCTGTAGAGCTATACAGAGGGAAGATTGTAGTCTGTGCAAATCTGTCTTTTTTTTTTTTTTTCTGACCCAATGTATGAACATTGTAGGAAATGCTAGCTTGCAGATTCATCTAACCAAGTGTGTTGTTTCTTGGAGTGTCCATTATCAGATATTTCAAGAGAGAGGTAAAAACAGGATATCAGTAAAATAGGAATTTCCTGGCAGAGAATGACTTTCCTTCTCTTGAAAGTTATTTGCTTATGGTCTCAGGATTTTGCAGTGAAGAAGAGCACAGCAGTTCCTCATGTCATGTAAATGGGAGAAGGCAAAGCAGCCTCATTGTGTGGGAAGGGAGAAACAGCTTTGGACAGCAGCTGCTGGGTAAAACATCATGATAGCAGAACCCCTCTGAGTATAGGGCAGCTCCACAGATGGTTGGGTGCTGTGGCTCTTCACTGCTCGGACATCTTTTGTGCTTGAGGTGGTTCACAGGTGAGGCTGACCAGCTGTGCTAGCACAGGTATGACAGGGCAGAGACAACTCTAGTACATACTAACAGGGACCCCACTGTTGCCTGTGCAAGATACCACAAGTGTACTAACGTGTTTTACAGTCACAGTTTTGTTTGCTTTATAGACCTATCCACACATAAAGCACAACTACTTTTCTGTAACAGTGCCCTACCTACATGATACAGACAGTATTTTTTTTGATCTGTAACTGTTTTGTTATTATTATTATTATTATTATTATTTATTTATTTATTTATTTCCATTGCTTGAAATGACTGCTTAGAAACTTCCAGGCGGCATTCTCTACACTGTCACATTTCTCTTGCCATTGATTAGTTCCCATGTTTCCAGTGGAGCCGAAACTTCAGCTGGTTTTGTAGTTCTTCCCTTCCAAAAATCTGGACATAATAATTGATGCAGCCAGCAATGTCCACATAGTTCTGAGAGTTTGGTTTAATGGTGATGCTTAATGGTTTCTTATGGTGATGCTTCCTTCTCTGATTGCAAAGATCTTGAGAAATGGAAGTCTACATATTGTAGCTATAACTTAAAGGGCTTCTGTTTGCTTTGGATTTTATTTTACTGTTTCCTGGCAACAGACTGGTCAATATTTCTTGTCTTTATATCTCTTTAGTAGGTACCTAGTCTCGGGAATACATTTCCAACCAGGCAGCGATCATCAAATAGGTCAAATTTGGGGCAAAAAATGCTTGTGCATTGTTTTTAGAATATGATGTTCTTAAGTTATTTTTTTCTTTCTTGCATAACTTCTCATTTGGAGTACTTCTTATGTGCTAAAGCTTTTACATCTTTAGCCAAAGACAAATGCCTAACATCTCTTGAAAATAAATAATGGCTGCTCTTTATAATCTAGCTGCACAGGATTAGTTACATCTCATCGAGAAATAGTCTCTCAAATGCTGCTGGATATTAAATGTATACAGAAGGATAAAAGAAGGTAAAACTAAACTTAGCTGCAGGCAAAAGCATAAAAACATTTTGTATTTCATTGTATAGGATATGTCTGAATGTACAACACTTGACAAAATATTCAGTTCTTTAACTGATGCCTTTTACTTTCTCTTTTTTTGACATTCAGTGGTCCTGCTGCTGCACTGATCTGAGGGAATATAAGATTGTGCACGCAATATGTAACATAATCCCCCTTGAGTATGCATTTTGTGTATAAGGATGACTATACTAGGTCATTTCAGAGGTCCATGTACTTCAGTATCCTCACTCCATCAATGACTGTAAACAGTTTCCTAGCGAGGAGTAAGATCAGGACAAGCCTGTATTGATACCTCCTTCTAATACTCTGCCAGCATCTGACATCTGTGTCTCAGCAACTTCCTGGTGAGATGATGCTTATTATACCCAATAAAATTTAATGGTAGTTTTTCTGTGAGTTTGCCCAGTTTCCCCTTGAATTCACATAAGCTTTCTACATCCCACAGTATCCTTTGGCAAGGATTTCTACAAATCTACTATGTACTGTTTGACAAACCACTGCCATTTTTTGTTGTGAACCTGGTTCCTACTGTCTTTGTTTGATTCCTGCTAGTTCTTTCACAAGAAGAGACAGTGGGCACCAATCCCTGTCCAGTCTTTTCATGACATTTATGATTTTGGTGGACCCTTTTCATGTTCCCCAAACTAATTACTATTCCTGGCTGACAAGGTCTAGCTGGGACCCTGATTCCTTGTATGGAAGCCATTCCATAGCTTCAGTATCCCTTTTGCCTTTCTCTGAACCTTTTCCAGCTTTACCATTTCCTTTCTCAGATGAAGGAACCAAAACCACATGGAGTATTCAAGGTGTAGCAAGCACAGATGTGCATAATGGCATAGCGATGTGTTCATCTATTCTCTTACTAATAATTCCAAATATTTGATGGCCTTTTCTGCCTGTAGCTGAGCACTGAGCCATTTTCATGAGCTATTATGACCTCGGGATCTCACTTCTGGCTTATCAACACAGAGCTTTTCATTTTGTGCGAAGCTAGGATTGTTTTCTGATATACGCATCACTTATGTACAGGAATATACATGAGCTGTTGGAAGTGGAATCCTCAGTAGATATCTTGTAGATCTGTCTAGACTAGTGAAATAAGTTGAGATGAATTTGGAGTTGGCTAGTACATTTTCTCTTTTTTTCACTCATCACATTAAACACTTTTAATGAAGTTGTCAGGATCCGATGGGTATTTTCCGAAATATTTGCCTCAGCTGTCTAGGAGAAAGGTATTAACCTGTATTGGCATGAAGATGATGATCAAGCTCAGGTCATCACTAGTGGGGAAAAGAAGTTAGCTAACACTGACTGGTTCTCAGCAACTTGCCTGTATCTCAACAGATCTATTGCCTGAGTATCTTTTGTAAGTCTCCATTGGCTGCTGTAGAGTAGCATGGGTCATGTATTTCATTGCTATACTTTCAGATTCAATTCAGAAAAAGAGCTATCTCTTGTTTTGTTTTGTTTTGTTTTGTTTTGTTTTTTTAACACACTGACTTTAATTCTCATTTGTTCAAAATCCATGTTGCACCACTCAGCCAGTGTAATGAGGGCTTAAAATAAGTATAAATATAATTTAAAGCCCATTTGGTACCATTATTGTTTAAAATGCTTTTGGTATAAGTGATAATCAGAGTCCTCATTTTGAACATAAAAATAATTATTTTATCCGTGTCTGTAAAACAAAAAACACAAAGTGTAATTGTATTCTTAAGCATAATCTGAGGCCACTTCTAAATGAAGTTTGTGTTACCATGAAAGAAAAGAAGTACTGCTATTCATTTGTCTAGTGTATAGTCTTTTGTTAGATATCTAATTAGAAATTACATGAAATGAGCATAAAAATCTTCTTTCCCTTTGAATATATTTTATCACAGACTGTTTCATTTTCCCACTCTTTATTTTGACTTCATCTACAGATACAAGTGTCCATTACTGTGAAGTACCTTTCCACATCTGCAAGTAATTTTCAAGCTCTTGAACCATCTCAGATCTGTTCTTTTATTAGTTGCATTCAGATTTGCCATACTGATTTTATTTTCATTATATTTTGCTTGATACTCATTCAAACAAAAACTAGATGGTGGTGTTAGTTGATGAACTGCTGAGTTGTCTTTTAGAATAAAGTTTGCCCTAAAACAAAAAGAGGATGAAGAGAATATATTAATTCTACCTTGCTGCTGAAAAGAAACAAAACAAGAGACTGTAGAGCATTCGTTCCTTTATGCCCAAGCATCTAGACCTATAAGCATGCTCTTGCAACTTACTTGCTTCCTTAAGACTAATCGTCAAAGTAAAGTTACTCACTTCTGCTTCCAGGACTGCTTATATTTTTTGGTAGCAAGTAGTCCAACTTTGGTTAGCATTTTTTATGTATTTGGAAAGACGAACGAACAAGTGAATATGAATAGTCTCTGGAATCCAAGTATCTGTCCTGTTACATGAGTGCATTGGCTTCTCTAGCCTGTGCTCCTTTTTCTGTTTCAAGGGTACATGGCTCTGTTTTCCTCAAAATGTTAAATTTTTGCAAGTAGGAATGGAAAATCCTCACCCAATCTCAGAACTAACTGTAAGCCAAGTTCTGGACACTCTTCTTGGTTGTGATGTGGGAAGCCATCTCCCTCTGGCTAAGTGCGGTAACAACAACCACTGGGAGCCAACACCAGCTCCTGCTGTGGCCTCTCCTCCCTTTCAGTTGCTTAACTACCTAATTTCAGGAGTCAGTGTTAACCTGTGTGTCTCATTCTGTCACTCTTCCCCTTATCTATGGTCATGGACTGGATTCCAGTCTGAAAGCCCAGCATCATTATATGTAGCATCCTTTTGTGAATCAAAACCTAACTCCGTTTTATACTCTGAAAGAAGAGAAATGCAAGGTGAAGACATTTTAAGGCCTCCTTGTAAAGTCAAACATGGACTTATGTGTTGTGGTTGAGCAAGAGTATTTGTGCCAACTTATGGTATCTCATGAATCACTCGAATAGCTAATTATGACAATCTGTATTCTGTAGACTGATCGCAGATTTATTTTTTTGTAATTCTTAGGAATGAGACGTGAACTCTGCTGGTACAGAATGTGTCTCATCCTTCTAGACAATAAAGGAGCTAAAAAAGCTTCAGACAACTCATTAATTCGGATTTCCAGGAATTAAAAAGAAGGTGAAGCCTTTTCATTATGCATGAAGAAAACTTAGGAAGCATCCATTTCTTACCCACTTGACTGTCTTTTCTGTTGTTCTGCTTTTCCCGAGGGAGTGCTGCTACACTAGGGATGGAGTGGATGTGTTTAGCATTTGAAACCATACGTAACATGGACCACCAAATCATAAGCGCTGTGTCAGCTGCACAGGCAGCAAAGTGGACAAACGCTTGTGTGCACCAAGGTGATTCCAGCCAGGGTGAGAATACAGTGTGATCTTTGATTCAGCAAAATAATGGCTGAATTACAGTATTGTGTACTGATGTGAGCTGAGCTTCTCATCCCCGACTCCAGCATTCTTGTATCTGGTAGGCGGAATGAAGTGAAGGCTTTTGAGGATATCTTTGCCAGGGCAGAGGGCAGCATGGAGCACTACTGAGATTTCTTGGCTGTATTACAGAGATTCTGGTGATCACGTCCCTGGCTCAAATTTTAGGCTTCCACCCCTATCATTTTTATTTTTCAGTGGTCCTTTGTGGCCTCAGAAAGGCCCCAAAAGGTCTTTAAGCCACTTATTCCTCTGTTTCTGGGTTGTATGCTCTCCTGTGTCTTTGGAAGCATGGAACCAAAGGTTACACTTAGATGGCTATTTTGTACGAGACGTGCTCAGCACAGCTCTTAAGGGTGTTTTGGTACAGGTAAAAATGATGAAAATTTAAGAACCTAATTATAACTAAGTAGCTTTACATATCCTAGGCAGCATAATTTTTTAAAATTTCTGGGCAACTTGTATTTAGACAGGTGGTTAAAAAGTTTAGTCCGAACAGGAGAAATCGTATTGTGTGCAGTTACTGACCCTATTAGTGCCTACCACAGCCATATAATTCCCTTCCAAGGAAGTAAAGGCCCTAGTAGATGCTACTTCAATTTCCATAAAAAATTTTCGTAGTGTCATTTCACAAAATATAGTTAAATCAGACTAAAAACTGTAAGAACCTGTTCCACATATAACTGTATCTAACATATAACTGTACTCCTTATCCAGTTTTCCTTTCTAGGTGATAAAGTTCTTGGTAAGACTGGGTTCATTGCTTCCTCAGTTTACATCTACAGAACAGTCTGTCTTACACCTCCCTGGGCAGTCATCCTCAGTGAAAGAAGACAGTGAAACATGATTCATTTCTGACAGTGCCGTAAAGCTGAAACAATTGTTCTATACACACAGAGGATGTTTGATTTACTTTGTGTTTTTGTATTCACAATTCAGGAATCTCTCAAATTTGCTGCCAAATGTTACATTGATCAATTTGCTTTAGATATTTAATGAAAGAACAGCTGAGATGGTGTTGCTTGCAGTCAGATACCTGCATAATGCTTTTAATTTTGAATGCCATAAGCACTGTAAAAACAGAAAGCAAGGTTTCATCCAAAATGAAAAAATTACAAAATCCTGTAATTTTAACTATACACAGAATGATATTATCATATATTACTGAAAGTTTCAAAAGTATTTTACGATGGAAAACTGTCTTCAGCTGGATTTTGATCACTAAAAATAATTTAAAATATATACACTTTTCATTAGAGTTGCCTTGATAGTTACGATTTATAGCAAAGCAGTAATTATCTCTCCTTAACCACTTAAGTTAAATCACAATGCACATCTACTTCATTGGACTCATTCCCTCTCTTAGGGGATTGTAATTCAGAAGACCCTACCTCTGTCCTGTTTATGAAACTGTTCATTAGCATGCTTCTAATAGTTGATGGTTTCAGGACTGACAAACTTTCTCACTGGGTTAACATCCATGTGTTTTCCCTGCAGTGCTGCAGAGGAGCGTAGAAAACATCAGATGTGTTTCCTCTTGAGTGTGATTGTATTTTAAATTGCAGCAGTTAAGACAACAGCTGCGCAAAGGTTGATTTAGGCCCTGTATCCTCTCAGTATTGACCTTCGTGCTATTCCTGGAACTTTTAGTAAATTTGAAGAGCAGAATGGAGATTAAAAAAAAAAACCTACAAACCTCAGGCTAGAACTTGCTGGAGTCCACTTCTCAGTGACATCCATGTTTTCCCTATGTTGTCATAGTTTCCTGTTAAGGATCGGGAATGTGTCTTCATGTTTCATCTGCTGTTTCAGCTGCCAGTGATAGCATCATCCATCAACCTTCTTTATTCTCAGTCTAGCAGTTCAGAATGAAACATGACTTGAAATCATTTCAAAAAAAAAAAATCCCAATTTTCATTTTTCTCCTCATTTAATTGTATGGTTCAAGGTAATTTCCTTGCCTATTCTACCAGCTTTCTCTGTGTCAACAGTATATCTCTCTGAGGATACACTGATACTGATACTAAGCTGTTTCTTATCAGAACAAGAAGGTGGAAGTTTGTAATTTCTGCTATGTAAGTGCCAGATCTTGGTTTTATTTTCTATCCTTTTCTTATTGTAAACATATTAGGGGAAGATTTTCGGCCTTTGTTCTGTATTTTGACAGTTTAAATATTGATCTAAACATACTGAATGGGGTATAGCTGGCATTTGGTGAGCTGGTGCTTCACAGCATGACTTTTAACAACAAAATCTGCATACTCATTTTCTTCCCTTGGAAGGAATCTGTAGCTTTTATGTGTGCAGCAAAAGTGGCCAAGTGCCCTCAGCACAAGAGTAAATCTCCTATCCAGGAGCAGATTCTTGAGGTTAGGAGAATTTTGTTTCAGCTATTTCTTACTAGATTTCAGCTTTGAGATTACAAAGGGAGATCTTCATTAATGGATCAGATGGGACTGTGAGATTTATCCTGTCTTCATTTTGCTCTTGAACAGTGTCAGGGGGAAGGTTGCTACCAGAGTCATCTTGGTCTGAGAATTCCATATTCAGCCAGAAAGCCAAATTTATCCCACCCATGTGTGAAATGGCATCCATGAAATAACACTCTTATTCTCTACCCATTCTGCATGATGGTGTAGCCTTTAACAGTCTTTTTACAGAAAAAGAATCCCTCTTCTTAACAAAAGTGGCCCTGTAACTATGTTGTTTGCTTGATTTACATCAGATTTCAAATCTGTTAAGTTTACCTGGTGTATATTTTATCACCAATCTCCTGAAACGTAAATTAATGATGGTTCAGGTCCTTGATTGTATGCATAAGCTTACTTAATATATTGGTTTACCTGTAAGTAGTATCTCTTGTTCTATCAGGCCACCAGCATTAGGGAATTCCTTGTGAGTTGTGCTTGAGTATCTCAAAAGGGTTAATAGCTGAGGATCATAGTGCAAAAATGAGGTTCAAAGTGGAGCTGTGGAGAAATGATGACGCTCTCTCTCCTGCACTCTTTTCCTTGATACATCTGTGGCAACGTATAGTAGCTGAGGGTCTGTTTCTTCTGTATCAAACAGTCTCCAAAACCCTTATTTCATAGCATGTTGAAGTAGCATAGAGCCATCTCTTGATTTATAAAGTTATTCAACAGACATTCATTTCAAGGTTACATTAAAATGAATTTATTAGTGAAATAAGTCTTTTGAAATGTGAGTTCAGAAGATACAACCTGCGAGTTGGCTTAATATCAAACAGAATAATTTTTCTGAGCTATATGAATAGTTAAGCTGTCAGCATGCAAACAGATGTACGTACAGTTGGCAACTTTCAGCCTGTTGAAATTGTGCGTAAATCATGTCTCAGAATAAGCAGTTGTGCAACTGGGCTTTTAATTTTTATTAGAAGATGAGACACCTGCAGTTGCAGGAAATGGTCCTCATTTTGATCATTTGAATTGTTCTTGGGCCATCAGAAAAGTTTTTCTGCATGAAAATGTAGAATCAGAGCATTCAGCTGCTCAAAGCTGTAAGAGAATTCTGAGTACTTCACTGTATTTTAAAATTGTTTTTCAAAAATGCTTTATATGCACGCGCATTTTATTTCCAATTAGCACAAAATATTTGGAAACTAGTTTGAAAATACTGAAATATTTTGCTGGAGATTATTGAGTTGTTCATGATAACTCCTAGTATGTTAGTTTCTAATTTTATTTGTGGATTAATGTCCTTATTCCAATTTATAGCACAAGACAACTTGGTATTGATGAGAGAATCACAATTCTTGAACTTGCTTTATTTTAGTGTTTGCTTCCTGATGTTTAGAAAATAACTTATTCAGGTGCTTGGAGGACACAAAGCAAGGTTTTCTACTGAAGTACAGAATATGAGTTAATTTATTTCAAATGATAGTGAATTTAAAAAGTAAGTCAAGTTAACATTTTTAGAGAATTCTGTGTTACTTTATTGGTGGGCTTGGTGGTGTTAGGTTGATGGTTGGACTTGATGATCATAAGGGTCTTTTCCAACCTAAATGATTCTATGACTCTATTCTGTGATTTTGCTTTGTAAATTTTTCTATTAAAATTGACCTGTTTTAGATGAAATTAAAAAAAAAAATCCTTTGCTTAATTTTAATTTAATCTGGCCCTATTTTGAAGAAATGCTGTCAGCTTAAAAATTACATTTCTGGCTCAAATATCTTCCTATATGTAGTGATTTCTTAAGCTTATTTAAATCAAAATGAGACCTAAAAGTAGGTATTCAACTTAGCAGTCCCAGTTGTCATGGGTTTTCTGCTAGTGTTATGAGTTTGACTAACAATGAAGGTCACTTGTAATCAAAGGAAGTGAAGGGAAAAAGACACTTCTCTCTTATTCAGTACATGCTTGCTTTGCATATATGGTTTATAACTAGGTTACCCCGTGCATTCAATAATTTTCCCTTCTGATTTATGGAAGACTTTTACAAAACAAATGAGGAAGAGGGAGAAAATAAACAGTACAACTACAGATACTGGCTGGCAGAATTACATTTAGGTCTTATTTTGTAGCTGAAGATATGTTGTTTTTTTTTTCCTAAAAAAAAACAGTAAGATTTAAAATTCCACTTTCCTTTAATCTATATTTAAACATTTTTCTCTGTTCTTCCAAAACAGTATTCCTTCTTGTATATTGTACCAGTTTTTAATTCATAACCTTGCCAGAGTTACGTTAATGTATTTTGTGATGAACGTATGTTTTGCAGTACTAGGGGGATTGGGAGTACGATCAACCTAGGTACGTTCCTGTGCATGTCCCAACCTTTATTAAGTTGTTAGTTATGAAAATAAGGAAGATATCTTACTAATTCATGTAACTACTACATCTTGCTTAACCTTGCTGTTTGGTTAGTTTTTCAACCAGAGTTTAGGTGAGGATGGGCTGGCTGCATCCTAACCTGAAAGTACTGAGATGATACCTCTGGACTGTAGAAATTATGTTGTACCTTCTGAATGAAAGTCTGAAGTCATTATTTTTTTTCAGGCTGATTATTTAGTAGGTTTCTTAATCTCTGTGAGCTCAAAAATACTGTTTCTTTAGTTGCCATGTGGGGACAGTGGCATCTGGTGTTTGCAGTGTCCCATGTAGTTGTTTGTAGTGTATGTAGCTGTGACTTGTTCCAGCTCCAGCACTACGCTTGTGTACGTTGGGGCAGTGTGTGTGTGTGTGCGCGCCCGCGGTTTTGGAGTTAGGACAGGGAATGGGAGAGTTGGGTTAATCTTGATCTGCCCTGCTATGGGTGGAACATTACTGACACCTGTGGTTTGGCTTACCCGGGCAGTGCTGTTACAAGCTCTTCTGTGGAACTTCCAGAGATGTTCATTATTGAGGACTCCTAAAACCCTGTTTCTGCCTGGGGCTAATTCTTTTGGTTTTTAACTGTCCACTGCATCAAACTGGGTCATTTGTCAGAGAACAGAAATAAAATTTACTAGCGCAGTCTCTTTTCCAACAGTTGCAGTGCTAAAAACAGCCAGAACTGGGAAGAGGAATATTTCCTTGCCTTAAAATATCTTTTAAAAACTGTCTGGTTTGAAGTGTCAGAACAAGTCCTTGTCAAAATGCATTAGTGAGCATGCAACATAGGAAACCGTCAACAGTGCATTAGGACACGAGAACGGCTGTGCCATTTCAGACCAGAGGTCCGTCCAGCCCCGTGTCTCATCTCGAACAGCGCCGGTGGCAGGCTGTTAGGGGCTGGCATGCAGCTGTAGCTCCCCAGAATATCCTCACAGGCTCCCATGGTTGGTGGCCCAGGGACTTGCTGAGACATAGAGTGTATCCTGGTGTTCGGCTGCCTTTGGTGTCACAAAGTCCTGTCTGGGCATCTGCCCTACAAGAAAGCTTGCATGTGTGTTAGGACACAGCTGGTCACCGAACCCAATCAGTCACAGAGAGACATGGTCCATGTGCCCAGACACTGCTGTGTTTGTTGACACTGGTGTCAAGATTCATGCTGATAGTGTATTTTCCAAGATTTTCAGGGGAAAAAAAAAGTGCAGGAAAAAGGTTAAAAATAAAAAGAATAATGTATACATAGCTGTCACACCCATGTTTTCAGGATTTGAATCCTGGACCTTGAATATTTTATTAGATTCTGTTCACTTGAACTTCAAGTGCCTCCAGATGGCTTGCCCTCTTTAGTTCACAGGATAAGACCCTGCAGTGGGACAGAGCACTGTGGGACACTCGCTGCCATAATTTGCTGCAAATTTAATGAAGTGGTCCTGTGGAAGCTGAGTCATACCGGGGTGAGAGCCAGCTGGCTGGTTGGAAATGGCTGATGCTTGTTGTGTAATTCCCGTTAAGTACTGCATCTTCACTGTGAAGAAGACCCACCTGGACAAACAGGTCCGTAGCTAGCTTTCCCCTTCCTTAGCAAGGAGGATGTGAGAGGGAGAGGATTTGCTTCAGTCTTACCAGTGTAAACAATGACAACAATATGTTATTGATTCTATGAGATACTTGAGAGATGCTGATCTTGTTTTCCCTTCCTCCACTGAACGTCTCAGATCTTCTTCATCCTCCCTGAGTTGGTGGGAGAACATATTTTGAGATTAGTATGCAATGTGGACAAAAAGATCCTACCCCAGTTTTCTTCTCTTCCTACCTTCTCTCTCAAACATAAAGGATACTACCGTCTTTCTACACTGTGTGTACACAGAGAAAGAAACTGCACCTTATGTGCTTTACGCATCTGTGCAAAAAGAGTCTAAGGGGACAGAGAATATGGCATGAATGTTATATTTTATGTTATATTTAAACTATACGTTACAGTTTATACCCACTTTCCAAGGTGGGTATAAACTGCTTTCAGTGGTATAAGCCATCAAGAATCAGATCTTAGAAATCTGAAAAGTACAGTGGAAACAACTGTAAAGTATCCACTTAGATAAAGGTGATTGCATGTTGAAAGAGACTCCCTACTGGGAGTTATGCTGGAGCCAAGAATATCTTTAAACATAGGAAGTCTTTTTGAAATGTGACTGTGCTACATTCACTTAACTGTATGTGACATGTCTTTATCTTTAGGGATTCCTCGAATCCTAACCATTATACTGTGTATTTATTTTTTGTTAATCAGGGTCTGGCAAATCACTGGTTGTCACCATTTCAGAGACCATTCTTCCCACATTCATTTGATTGAAAGGTCCACCATGCTGTAACATCACTCAACAATATCACGCTTATGCTGTCACGCCTATAAATTACATTATTTTATTGATTTTTTTTCCTCTAATATTTTTGGTGTTTTTCTCTGCAGTATCTGAAGCATAGCAGCTTAATACATTAACAGAAAACCTTTAAGGTAGTGTTTCATACAGGGTTGTTCTGGGAGCAGTTTTAAAAGGAAAAAGCAGCTTCAGTGTCATGATAAAGGGCATTCAGGAGGAAGAACAGAAAGGAGAAAAAGGAGGGAAGGGAACAGGAAAGCAGTCATTGCTCACATGAGGAAACAAAAAAATCAGTTGATAGGAGAGCTAGCACAAGCAGTAATTAGTCTCAGAGCTACAGGATTTTTCATACAGGCTTGAATCAGGGAAGAATAAGATGTGAAATGGGAATGGTAAATGGATTTTAAAGAAGAGTCCAAAGTCATACGTTAAAAAATACTAGTTTCGGGAGTTTGTGTGTGTTGTTTGTTTGTTTGTTTGTTTAAAAAATGCATAATGATAGCTTGCGTCCTTCCTGGTGTTACTCTGATTTGTGGGTTTATTTTATCTATTTTTATAGCTATATCATATTTGTGTCTTTATTTTCATCTGTGTACAGTGGTCCAAAATGATGAGGATAAATGTTCCATAATGCGCAATACTTTGTCATCCCATGTATATAATCCTGGATGTTGGCAAGAAACAAACTCTTTGGCAGTATGAAATACCCTGCACTGGGCAGCTCCACAGCTAAATTGCAGGTTGCGTACGAGCAGGGGGCCAGACAACAGAGCCATGGCCATAAACCCAAAGACATGGTCTATGATAGTTTTTGTGTGACATACACTGGGCTTTAGCATCATGCAGTTTGCTAATAGTTAGATAGAAAGATCCTGGCCACTTCTGTCAAATAACACCAAAAGCATTGTTCAGCTAACCATGAGGGCTATACATTTGCCATCTCTGTAAGTTGGGCTGTATTTGTGAAAGGTACTCAAACCAATTTAGGGCCAGGGAGGTACAACTGGGGTTTAAAAACAGTTAAGCAAAGAAAGCACTGACTTTCTTTGAAGCCAAGTCCTTTTGTAAATTGCCCTGCATTTATCTTTGCTTTCTTCATGCATCAGCTCCTTCTGTATATCTCATCTTCTGCTGTGCTCAGAAGACCATGAATCTGTAAATCACAGTCATTTACAAGGTCTCCTGTCCCCTCTGAGAACTTGAGTCTACTGTGGCAGCAATGCAAACAGCGGGTCTCATCACTTGCAGGTCCCTACTTGGAAAATTGCATTGTTATACAGACAGTGTGCAGAACTATCAGTCTTCACCTGGAAACTCCAATGTAGGTAACTAAGAAAACAGAAAATATATTTCGTTATTTGGACCTCTGAGTGTTTGGTGAGAAAATGATTATGTAAAATTTGGCAGTATACTAGTATGATCTGCATTTGATAATATCCTGATGCATGTAGTTAGTGCATACTTAGCTAAAGAAATCTAGTGGTTCTTTGGCACAACTGCATTCATACCTTATGCATAATCCATTGTGTGTACCAAAATCTCCAGAATAGAGGGACTAAAAAGTACAGAAAGGACTTGGACAATTAAATTTGAAAATCTTCTTCACACTCTTCATATCGTGAAACCACTGAGCATTCATGGATGTGAGATAGCTGAATAATGTCTCAGAAACAGGTTATAAATCTCCTGAAGAGGAAATATTCAAGAAGAAATGCTGAGAATTTCCTTATGGGGCAAGTAAGAACACTTTTACTTGTTCAGGTTATATATTGCCAACACCTATTAAGTGGACCAAATACCTGCTAAACTGAGGTGTTTTGTTAACTTCTGTTCACTTCTGGAGTACAGAACAAAAATCATATGCTAGATTTCACATCGGGCAATTGAGTGATGGGGTAATGAAAGCTGGTAAAGTGCTATCTCAGTAGACTAACAGAATAGAAGTGAAATGGCTGCAGGTTTTCAATGCAGGAGGTATATACTTCAAGGCTGCACTATACACACATTCCTACTTTTTAATACAGTAACTTAAATTGGAAAGAGGAAACTAATTGTACATGGTCTTGATTTTTTGCAGGATTCCACTGAGAAAACGTGCTGCTGTAGACTTAAAATTAGACTGGTTTGACTTGCTAGAATCTGTCTTTTCAAATTATGTGGAGATGCTTCTGGGACCCGAGGAGACTCACTAAAGCAAAAACCATTAAGAGTTACGTTCAGTGCTTCAAGCCACTGAATGGACTGGTTTTGCCCTCAGAATTTACTTATTAGTCTGCACTTTTCACACATGGCACTCAACTCACAGGTGGAGCTGGTGCTGGAGAAAATGGCCAGGTTTATGTAAATTCTTTGTCTCCAACTAAACTGTTGATCTTGCTGAAAGATACAGATCAGTTTCTCATCATCAGAAAAGAGAATCTATGCCGAATCTAATGATAAAAATGTTTATTGGGTAAAGAAATTTGTATCTTTAATTCATTTTCAGAGTTTGGTCATAAGAGCTGCAAGTCTATTAAGCCAGATTTCAGAACAGCTTCTGTGGAGATGAAGTCATGGATATTTTTCTAGGAACCATAGCTCAAATTATGTCATTCAGTGAAGAAAAACCCACTTTAGGGCTCAGAAACCTAATTGATGGTGACCCCTGTGATGTTGAGGTTTGCCCAAGAGGAGAAGGCTTGAAAAATTCTGTCATCTGTCAGCTTAGCAGACTTCAGGGGTCTCAGCGATGTAAAGGGCTTCTCTATGCAGAGGAGTTTTCCACCTTGAGTACATATCTTCTTACTCCTGAAGGGATCTATTGAGATGTTTCAGATCTAATTTTGCACTGAAACCCAGCTGCTTTGTGTGTTGGATTGGGCTTCTTTTAAGAAAATGAATTGCCTTAAGCTATCTTAAAATATGACTCTTCCAGATGCCAGTTTTCCTTGAAGGGAAGAAAAAAAANCTAGATTGGCTGTGTTTAGCTAATGCCTCTCCCCAGAACTCCTGCAAAACCATTTACTGCCAAACTGCCCAGTTTCAGCCCCAGGCTTGTGAGAGATTTGCTTAGCACTTGAACAGAGATATGAGCTATTTATTAGCTCAAAAGAGTTTTTCTTATTGTGAAATAATAAAAGACACACTGTTAATAAATGCAAGTAAAAATACAAATGTATTTAATGTAATATCCATAGCCAAAACATTGGCAGGATTCTCTTGACAACAGGGCATTTCTGTTAGATTATGTATTAAGGAAGGACGGTGATGGTGGGGAAACAGTCTCCCAAGTGCTTCTCAGTATTGAGTGGCTGTTTCTGCCTCCAGTCAGCTGCAGATGCCAGCCATCCACCCACCGCTTACATCTTTCAGACAAGCACATTGTTCTTTTTCCCATGCTTGAGGTGCAAACTGCCTCATTATTTTCATTCTTATCATCCTTGATGTTTTTTTTCTTTTGTGTCACAGCTGCATTACAGTCATCAGTGGCTAGTTTGTGGTACGCTGTAGCTACTGCCCATCTTCCTGACCACTAGTAAGTCCCAGTGTGTGAACTCCCAGCTTTGTCCATAACCTTCTGTTACCTCTTGCCCTATACTGAGATTTTAATCTGGACTGAACCCAGCAAAGCTTTTCTTATTCCCAGCAACTTGAGTTGACAGTTGATAAGATGAATTACTGATAAGTGGAGCTTCAGGTAGGCTTTCAGATTCTGCAAATTCCTCTTGGGCTGACTTCAGGAGAGATTTCCAGCAGCGTTTTTTGTGGTTGCTCTCGTGATGAGCAGAGGGTGCGTTCACTTTCTTAGTATGAGTCATGATTTTTCTGTGTTTCGTTAAAAACTTCTAATAAAAATTCTCTGTGCTTGTATTGCAGTAGCGATATGTTTGAATAAGCCTTGCAGCCACTGTCAGCCTTGAGACAAATAGCTTGTGTCCAATGTGTGGATCAACAGAGTTTGACAAAAATAAATGTGGAACACGAAATGTCCAGCAATTATTCTGCCCTTGAGCATTTCAGTTAGTTTGGCTTCTCTTAAGGATATCTTAATTCTCCATCCTTTGAGAAAAGCTATAAATTTTTCCACTGAGGACAATAGTTATGGGTTTTGAATACTTCCTTGTGTTCAAGTTCTGTCTATAGACTGATGTAGAACTAGGTTGTGTAGCAGTGACAGCTCATGAGCAGAATTGTCAGCTCCCACAAAGAAATCAGCAACAACATTAGAAAAAGTGTAAATCTTTGCAACTGGTATCTGCATCCTCTGCTGGTGATACACATTGTGAGTAGCCTGTCAAAAAGAGCAATTCTCCATGGTCTAGAGATCAGGTGGGGTCAAATCTGTGGTTTACTGAATAACCACCATAGGTTCCCCAAGCTGCCATATGAGATTTTTTTAGGAACTTCTACATTCATGACATGAACAGCTAAAAAATGCATTTCTTTCCCTACAGAAATACATTTAACGCTCCTGTACATCCAACAGATGTAAAGGCCGCTGCTGGAACCATTTAACGTCTAGTCAGAAACAGTGGCAGGAAAAACTCTTCTTAATAGAGCTAAACCTATAGGGTTTTTAATCTTTGCTGCCTTGCACTGGGTGGCAAGAAGCTTTTTGTAGCGGTGTACATCCTGAATTCCTCAGGTTTGTCCAAGCTGTCAGTGACCCTTTCAAGTATTTTTTTTTGAGTCATCCCAACACACATTGAAAAAACACTATATAAACTTGGGACTTCGAGCAAAATGATGATTATTGACCATTAAGGTCTTTCACATCAAACTTCTTTGCATTTCTAGAGAATAACTGTCATCGAGGAAATACTGTGTTCCATGCTATATAATCATTCATCAATGGAAAGATTTTTATACAAGGCTCTGCTTATCTCTGAGCCTCCCTTGGGAACCAAATTCACAGAAATCCATCACACAGTTCTAGATGGCTTCAAATTGCCTCAGATGTCATCACTGTTAGAGGCTTCTTCTGTCAAGCCTGAATTACTGGCTCTATCAGTTGCAAGTGAAGAGGGATTTTTCATCTTCTCGACCAATTTTGCTAACAAGTGTGGCTTGACAGCTCCATTCAAGATGCTGATAGCTTTTATTCTAGGCTTCAGAGTACAGTCCCCCAGGGAACACTCAGTGAACTATAGCAATTACAACTTTTAGCTGTGTTTTCTTCGCCTGTTGGTTTCAACCAGAGAGATTATTTGAAATAAGTGTTAGCCCGTCATCAGGTGACATATTTGTTTCCAGGTTCTGAGGTCACTGCTCTTGGCTCACTGGCACTCACTGGATTTGCTGGTGTCCATGAGTCAGATTATATCTATTCAGTGTTAAGCAAATTCTATGTAGGTGCCCAAGTCACTGTAGGTTCTGGAAGCCCTACAGCTATGCTTACAGGATAGTTTACCCTATCTCTCAGGCAGGCTGTTTGGCTTAGATGCCATATCAAAGTGCCAATACCATGCCCAGGTTTAGCTAACTAAGAATTAGTTCTTATGTCTCCACTAAACCACATCATGCTGAGTAGTAGAAATTTTGTCTATGCTTATGTAGGTTTTGTAGCACAGAACTGTATATTTAGTATTTCTCATTAAGATGATCTTAGGATTTTTCCTTTATTCTTGTTGCTTGAACATGGGCATACATTTGCAAGCCAGTGAGTACTTCTGAGTTGAAAATTTTCTGTCGTGATGAAATATCACATGAGTTTGCTAAGTAATGTGTTTTGTTCGTATTTTTCCTTTCCTTCTAGAGTATTAGATGCTTTTGACTTTTGTTTTCCTTCCTGGCAGCAAATGGATTCAGTAACAGCTCTTGCACAAGACAGAAGTTATTCAGATGTGTTAATAGCTGCTGCTTTCACAGGCCTGCAGGTTACATGGTATCTTTAATTATTACTGCCTATGCCTGGCCAGAGATTTTAATTGCAGATACAGACTAGCAGGGTCAGTTATTATGAACTATTTGCCCACTGCAGGGTCCTGCATTGTCCTTTTAAGCACATGGTCCTAGCCACAATGCATGGGGGGTAATATATTTGATGGGCCCAAAATAAAATAATGTTCTCTTACAAGGGTGGCATTTAATCTTTTATCTTTTATCTGGATATGACTATTCTGTACTTCCTGGGGACTCCTGAGGAAAATGGCATCATCCAAATTAATAGTAGAGACTTTCCTATGAAGTGTAGTTGTTTCACAGGTGAAAAGCATTACTTTCTCTCCTAGCTGTTCTACTAATGACATTCGCTCTGGGATTTTCATACTATATTAAATCTCTCAAACCTGTCTTTTGATACCAGCTAATGAGAACAATTTTTCCACTGTGACCCAATTCTGAATTGCTTTTTCTGCTACCTTCACAGAAATCTGTGAGATTGGGAACTTTCCTAGAAGTCTATTTTCAATTTTCTTCCCTTTTTCTTTTCTATTTGACACTCACTGAGGTAACTAGGCCTGGTCTTAAGATAAGGACTATTAGATCCAATCTGAAAATAAAAGGGTTTTAATATATCGTGGTCTTGGTAACGTGTACTTGATCAGCAAGACATCAAAGGAATGAAAGTTTTGGAAGGCATACACCATACCTTGAAGCCTACAGGGGAAGTCAATACAGGGAGATCCAGTAGCACGCGGAGGGCTACGCAGTAGCTATGAATGAGCCTGCTCCAGTCAGGAGCTCTGCAGTCACTTCAGCACAGTGCCAGTCTCAGCCTATGTGACCCCATCGAGGGATGGAAATAATAGCCTACTAACACAGTACTCCTTGGTCTCTGTTATCTGTGCAGAAGTCCCTGTTATTTTTGTAGAGGTACCATTGTGTTTGGGTATACCCAGAACAGTGCTCACCACTCTGCTCTGATGTACCCACAGAGAGCTTTCAAGGCAGTCCTTTGCAGCACACACAGCAAAGCAGAGCTTAATGAGTGATCTGTTATCATGCACGATGTCCCATATTAAGTTCACTAAAAACTTTGCGTTGACTGTTCAAGCAGTGCTCACAGAAAAATAGAGTATGCAGTCTACTAGTAAATAGCTTGGAAGAGGAGTGGGTGGCAGGTGAGAAGAGTATAGAGTTAAAAAATATTTTGAAGACTAAGCTGAAATTCGTAGGATTCATGTCATATCTCTTTAATCTTCAGTTTCCGTTTTACTATATAATCTCATAGTACTGTTCTCAAAAAGAGTGGTGTTGCTGGTAAGTGATGGTGGTAGGGAACATAGGCATTCAGAACAAAGTTTATTATGTCCTTAATCCATCCCTCTCCTCCCAGTTTGATGCCAGTGTCAGTGATAGATGCCCAGAGCCTGGAGAAGGGTCACAGGTCAGCAGCAGAGCACCTGGAGAGCAGCACAAAGGAATTCCAGCCAGTAAGTCAGCTTCATCAGGGGACCAACGTAAATGTCTCTATGCTAATGTATGTAGCATGGGGAAAGAACAAGAGGAGTTAGAGATGTACGCACGCCTGCAGGGCTATGACTTCATTGCCATTACAGAGATGTGGTGGGATGGCTCCCATGACTGGAGTGTTGGGATGGAAGGACAGAGACTCTTTAGCAAGGACAGGCGGGGGAGATGAGGAGCAGGTGTTGCCCTCTATGTCAATGAGTAGATAAGTGCATGGACCTCTGCCTGGGGATGGATGAGGAGCTGACAGAGAGTTTATGGGTCAGGATTAAAGGGAGGGCAGGGATAAGTGACATTAAAGTGGGGGTCTGCTACAGGCCACCTGATCAGGAAGACCAAGCAGATGAGGCCCTCTACAGACATAGAAGCAGCCTCACGTTCACAGGCCATGGTCCTCATGGGGGACTTCAACCACCATCTCTGGGTGGTGTTCACATTTTCATTAACGCCCCTTTGTGTAATTCTAGCAATGTGAAGAAATTTCAGAAGATATTTTTACATGTTTGTTGTTGTTGTTTACCCAGAGAAATATAAAGGGATGAAGGAGCTGGTTTGAATGTAATTAAGACTTTCAGTGGAGAAATGATTTGGACTCTTCTGAGCAGAAGGCTTCTCAGATAGATGTAGAGCACCTGTACCAGCTGATTAGATTCTCCCATCCTAAAGATAAGTTGAGAGCTCAAGCTGTTTGCTCCAAGGAGGTGGCAGCAGCAGCACTGAGGAAAAAAACTGCTTCTATTTTCAAGCCTTCTACTCACATGTTTCCTGTAAGGAAGTTGGAATTTGGTGAGGCAGCTGCAGGGGCGTGGAGGAGACCACTGCTGCACACCAGCAGCCAAACTGCTTGGGCGAATATGTGAGAGGCAGTAGCAGGAAGAACAGAGAAGTAGCTGCAGTAAGGAGGGGATACGTGGGGGAAGCCAATATGAAGAGTATCAAACTCTGTGCTTAAAAGGAAATAATGATAAATTCTACAGCATGTTTCTGTTACTCAGTATTGAGTTACAGAATCACAGAATCTTT
>VXAA01000560.1:320-52863 GCA_013399115.1 Anseranas semipalmata
CGAGAGCACGGGGCGTCTCTCGTGGGAAAAGCCGGCACCCTGAGCAGCCCCCACGCTGGCCCTCTCTGTCCTCCCACGGCCCCGGAGGCAAGTCTTTGTGTGTCTGCGTGCGGAGGGGGTGAATATCTGGATTGGGTGTCTGTTTTATGTTTTGCTCCTGTTCTGCGAATTTTGCTTTTAGCTAAAAAATAATCTCCCGAGCCCTTATCAGATGACACTGCGGGTAATGTGCTTTCCCCCGCCCCAAGTCCAGAGCTCAAAAGGCAGAGCCAGATCTCAGTGAAATGTCCCCAGATCCCCTACGTGATCCCCTTATCATTAGGCACGGGCAATGAAAACGCTGTATGGGGTCATACCCACCCCCGGTTTGCATCCGATGCACATATTTTTCCATCTGGAAACTGAGTGTTTCTAGTGGGGAAGCCCTGGGCTGCTCGGGGAAGCTTTCTGAGGCTGGTGGGAGCCGCAGGAAGAATAGCCATGCAGCCCCCACCCCCAGGGGGTCCGCACTGTTACTTATTTCTCCTCTGTGAGTTTACATGGATAGGAGCAATGTCCTGGACCCAGCAAATCTGAGCAGTTGTGTGCAAAGACCCAAGAGCTCTGTTTTTAAAAAGCTGGGGCTTGAGGATTATTATGGCAGGAAACGTCTCTCTTTTGAGAGGAGAGGTTAAGAAAAAATCCCGTGTCCTTCCATGGCTTGGGCCCTTCCTAACACATACCTTTCTCTACACAAATTCTTATACCCTCCCACTGGAAGGTAGAAAGCTTCTGTCAACCTGCCGAGTTCGCTCAGGCATTTCTGGCACAGCGAACCTGGCCCTGAGTATCTGTGGCCACCCCTGGAGGGGACTGCAGGGAGCTGCGGATGGGGCCCAGGACACTCAGCTCTCGGGGCATGGCAGGGAGGGCAGCTGGGAGCCTGTCCCCTCTCTCCGTGACCCTTTGTCACCCCACGGGCTGGCACCAGACCCTCTGAGAAGCACAGGAAGGTTTCTCCTTGCACATGCCCCATCCTAGCTCCTCGCCCGCCTCTCCCCATCCACACACAGACACAAGTGCCCGGCCTCAGCGGGCCGTGACTTACCAGGTTGACCGGGTGGATGTAGCCATTTTCGTACTTGTCATTGGCCAGGATCTGTCTCAGGTGAGCGATGTAGCTGGAGGCCAACCTCAAGGTGTCCAGTTTGGAAAGCTTGGTGTCTGGGGGCACCCAGGGCAGGGTGGTCTTAAGCCTGGAGAAGGCTTTGCTAAGGACCCTCATCCTTGCCCTCTCCCTGGCGTTGGCAGCGTTTCTCTGGACCTGCTTTCCCTCCTGGCTCACTCCGTTTAAAGGGCTCTTCTTGGGGGGAGCTTTTTTCCTCTTGCCCGAGGCCCCTCTCCCCTTCTGAGGGGAGCCATTCTCTCCATTGGATCCCTCCTCGTTGCTCTCGTTGGACGCCCCGAACTCTTTGTTAGTATCCATTTTCAGGCCATCGCACTCCAGCATCTCCACCTCCTGAAGATCTTCCACATCACTGAGGGACCCGGTGGACATGGTCTGGAAGGTGCCAAAGGGCCGGCGGGAAAGGGGGCGGGGGGCAGGAAGGGCAGCTCCTCAAAGCTACTTCGAGGCGGTGGAGGAGAGAAGGGGCGCCCGTGCCTCCCTCCCCTTCTCTCCCCCCCAGCACTAAGGCGAGATATCGGTCCAGAGAGGATCCCCGCCCTCCCGCCCCCCAACCCCGCTTTGCCCGTGTTTGAGGGAGGGAGCGAGCGTGTGTGAGAGGGAGAGAGAGAGAGAGAAAGCCGAGGAATTTAGTGAGGACACTAGTAATTTATCTGGGGGATAGGAGAGGCGGATCCAGCCCAGGGGAGGGGCCCTGCCCGCTGAGCACACGCATCCCCAATCACAGACCTTAGCACAGGACAGGGAGTGAGGTATCCCAGCGAGCGTTTGCAGAGCGCTCGAGACTGGGATTCAAATCTTCGCAACTGGAGCAAAGCAACTCTCGCTCTCCCTCTCTCTCCCCTCCCTGTCTTTCTATCCTCCCCCTTCCTCCTCCTCTTCTCCTTCCCCACTTCCCTTTCAGCCAGGGCTGCTCTCCCCCCCCGCCTCCTCGGTGACCCAGGCGGCTGGTGTCACGATTCTTGACGAAAGCCAAAATGGGTCATGAGCAGAGAGAGCGGCAGATCCACCAGTGAAAGCCTTCCAGGGAGCTTTGCACTGCGTGCCGTCTAAACGCTGTCCTGTAACCTAATCTGAGGGAGATTTGTGGATGATTATATTGGAGAGTGCATCCTGTCCAGCTACTAGTGTATTCCAGGAAAGGAGCGCTCGGACCTCGCCGTCGCAGCCTGGGCTCTGGAGGCAGGAGGAGCTGCTCCTTCCGGGCATCCCGGTCCCCTCTCGCCGCCCAAGTTCCCCAGGCGTGCTGGGTGCCAGAGACCCCGAGTCCCTGTGAGCTGGGCCGAGTGCCGTGTGGTGCCGGGGCCAGTGAGGCTGAGGGCACCGGAGTGGAGGGAACAGGGGGAGGAGGGTGCCTGGGGGTAGCAGTTGCGTCCAACACCCACTTTTCCTCGGAGTTTTGTTGCAGAGCAGATGCCAGAATCTCGCCCTGCTACATGCGGGAGGGTTTTGTCTGCTGCTGGGTGCATCCTCAAGCACCGGGGAGTTTCGCCTAAGTAAACAGGAAAGATAAGTCCCCGGCTGCAGCGACTGCGTGAGCGAGCGCGTTAGGCCTTGCTCTGCGTCTGCTGAAGTGGAAGAGGAGTTTTGCCATGAGTGTGAATGAGCACGTTGCTGTGGAGCTTGAATGAACAGCCAGCCGTACGCTGCAGTCATGATCGCGACGTACGTGCGTACGCAGTCTCTGCAGAGCAGGCTTTCTAAAGCATTTAGGCATGGACTAGCTCTTCTTCCTCTCCATGTGCACCTCGGTAAAGCTTTCCCCTAACCCACCTGTGGAGCCCAAAGGGGCCAGCGAAGCGTGAACCTTCTGCCATAGCTCCTTCCTTCTTCATACGCCTCCCGAGGCCTCCTGGATCCCTCAGCAGCTGGGGCTTTCAGCACAGGAGGCCGCAGAACTGGGCTGGACCTGCACATGGGACCTTTCTGGACACACATCCACCACGACTGATCTCATTGCAGGGGAAACTCCAATTATTCAACTGCTGACCTGAGGATTTGCATAGCTCTGGACAAAAATGTACAGCCCGAGATGTCACTGTGGCACACAGTGGCTCTGGCGTTAAACTGAGGTCACCGAAGCCACACAAAGGTCCCCTACTGATCTGTGGAAACATTGCACTGGGTTTTCTGCATGAACTGAAGAAAAAACAACCAAACAAACAAAAATTGTGGAGGACCAAATTAGTCTGTATCCTAAGTGCTATATGTTCTCCTCAGATTAAAGTTTCAGTAGGAGGCAGAGTCTTGTTTTTGATAACTAGCAAGCAAGTCTTTCCTATCTCTTTATCCATCTTGGTTCCATGGCTCAAGTAGCCATAAGGAAAAAGGCAGATCTAAACTTTAAACCAGCTCTTTACTGTTTGGCTGGAAGATTACACCTTCCCACTCACAATAGGATAAGTACATTAAGATATCATATCTCCGAGCCCTGGGCCCTTGGGAATTCACTAACCTCTAACGTCATGTTATGCTAACTGTGCCCTGTTTGTGTTTTCTCTGTGTATAAACTAAACAGATTGTCAGCATATCAGTCCTAATTAATGAATTAGCTTTTTTTTTTTTTTTTTCCTTTACCACATCTTTGTTTCAGATCCAAACCATTACTAATCACCAGCATAGAGATTTATGAGCCTCCTTATTTTCTAGGCCTGATTGTTGTTTGTGCAGGTGGAGATTTAAATGGCTGCATCCACTGCAGAGATTTATAGTCCAAGTGACTGATGTTAGAAATGAGCTAGAGGACTCTTATTGGAACAAGGATGACAGAAAACCAAGTTGAAGTTGCTTGTGTCTTTCAGCATGAATGACCAGAACACGAATAACCAGGGAGCACAAAACCCTATTAAAATTTCAGCATCAGAAGCTCCCAGAAGAACAAAAGAAAACAAAAAATATTTATACTCATATAATTTCTATCACTTATTTTTAACTTTATTTTAGTAATTTCTATTTTTTTTTTTTTGCTATAAAAAGCAGAAGGAATTATCTGTCTTCTTAAAAGTGCCTTTAGTATAGCTACATGTACATTCTGAAAACAAATGTATGCATACATTTGGAATGTCTGTTACAAGCCTTTATAAGTGCCATACATTTGTAGCTTTTACTGACTTATGTACATTTTGAGTCATTACAGCTGGTATAATTGATCTAATATAGACCACCCATTTTTGTGAAGACACAGAACGTTTTTGTTTGTTTTTTTTTTTTTTTTGTGGAGATTATAATGTGTGTGTGATATATATGCGTGTGAATACAGTGTATTTTACTTTGATTCTGTTATGCATACAGGTTATTACAGTCTTTTAATAACATGATCATCCCTTTTTTCCCCCTCCAATGGAGCCAGCTATGGGCAGACCTCAAAAACAGCACTGTATCCTCTAATCTCCAAGTAAGTCTTCTGTCCTAATTTATTACATGAGTTAAACCTCTCCCTTTTCAACCTTCCTGTTCCTTATGTCTCTCTTGGCCAACCCAGGGCTTGTACCCCTAATCTGGCTCCCCATTTTAATCCCTTTCCTCTTACTTTATGTGCCATAGCCAGTCCTCCTGACTCTTGCTCTGAATTGCAGCCCCAGCTTGGGGTAGAGACCAACTGAATCCTGTGCAAAAGATAAAGCTGGGATGGCTGCAACCACCCTAGGGATGGTGTGGCCACCTCTCCAGTTATGTGACTGGGACCACAGACCAGCCACTGGGTTAAGGGCTGGTTGGGAAAGACAGGTTCAACTAAAGTCCTTTCGGTCTTTCCAATACATTCACTTCTTCGGTCATGTTTTAAGAAGGAAGTTGAAATACTGGCATAGGGAACATGAATACAAATCTGTGAATTTGTCTTGTAAATAATTATCATCTGCATTTCTCTGGATATGCTAGAAAGCACGTCTCTCCTTAGCTTCTAATTGAGACCCATAAAGCCATAAGGGCATTTAGGACCAGGCTGGCTGGGGGCAGAGATTTAGGATGCTTGGTCTGAAGCTGGAAGTGTTCAAGGCCAGGTTGGATGGGGCTTTGGGCAACCTGGTCTAGTGGAAGGTGTTCCTACCCATGGCAGGTGGGTTGGAACTGAATGGTCTTTAAGGTCCCTTCTAACCTAAACCATTCTGTGATTCCATGATTCCATGATTCTGTGATTCCGTGATTCTATGAATCCCGTTCGGTTAGGTTTGAGAATAGTCAGGAATCAATGTGCAAACAGATTACTGTTTTCATGTTGCAATTTTTACAAAAATCTGTTTGCACTGAGATTTCTCTTGCTCTCTCTTGGTCTCACCTGGGAACTATGTAAAAAGGTGGAGAGAATTCAGAAGCACACTTTTACATATCTTAAGTGAAACAATATGAGTATATGAGATTAAAGAAAAAAAAAAAAAACACTGAAGCTGCAACTGAAAGTCACAAATGACCAGATTTAAAGCCACTTTAAGTATCCTAAGACACAAGCCTGTGGTATTTTTTCTATAGGATTCTGCCCTCCCCATTGTGGAGGATAGACAATGCCGGGGAAATGAATTAAAGTTGTTTGTAGAAACGGGGTGGCTTTATCAGAAGGGCCAGGGCAATGAAACCCTCCCACAACTCCTTCCTAGTGCTGTGTATCTGTTTCTGGTCACAGTTTTGGTTTGACAGGTAAATGACATTGTGATAAATAACATAAAGCAATACACAAAGGGAAAAAGTAATGCCACCTTCAAGACAGTAAAAAGGCTGTCCTGGAGAACTGGCCCAAGAGGCATGTATTTGTATCTGATACCAGCATGACTACCCCTAAGAAATTCCAGTTTCTTGCTTTGAATCTCAGAGAAGTCAGAGCTCTTTGAGAAACTGTTTTCTAGAATAGTTTACCATGGGTGAAAACAAAACAAAACAAACAAAACAAAACAAAACAAAACAGACAACCCAAACCCCAAATCAAAACCAAATATTTCCTTTTATTCTCATTTAGAAATATCTGAAAGTTTTGTTGATACCTACAATGGAAAATCTCAGTCAGACTGATTACATATTAGAAAATTTAAAAGGAAATAAAATTCCGCATCAAGAAAATTTATGTAGAAAGTTATGCAGGAACCATATTTCCACTTCATGTGATTCTTGAATCTTGAAATGTCACAAAACCAAAAAGATTGAGGCTCTGGGAAATTGAGTTAATTCTTTTTTTTTTTTTTTTTTTCATGAATATTGAAAAAATATGCTATAAAACTCAAAATACATAATCCCATATTTTACATTGTAATCCTTTTTGGCACATTGATGGCAAAATCTCTGACACATTTAACAAGTACTCTTGTCTACAGCGGGGAGTACCTGTACACGTAGTAACTGCGTGATTTCTACCACTCCAACTTATGCCATGTAGTACCTCTTCCTTTGAGTAGCTTCATTAAAATCATCAGGGCTTCTCAGAGCAAAGCAGACTGTATGAACAAGAATGGTAGCTGCCTTCATAGAAACAAAGTCATGATTAAATATTCTAATTCATAAGAGAGATGCTGACAGCAAGGCCTTTGTCCTATGAAAGGTGCATCAGCTCCCTGCGGGACTCACTTCCCACTTCTATGCCAGGTCTCTGGTGAGGATTTCTGGTACTGCAGCTGTGCTAAGCAATGTCCTTCCAAGTATCTATCAGTTCAAAGCTGAGAACCACAGAAATCAGAAACATGTAAGATGTAGAACTTACCAAAGCAGAAACAAAACAGCTAATCCCCAACATGAGCACTGAGCCCAAACTTTCAATTAACTTTTCACAGGCATGTAAGTGAACCTCCTTTTTCTTCATGCTTGTAGGAAGTAAACCTAAGTGGCTGTCATATTTGTTTTATAATGCACATTTATTCGTATACAAAAGGAGACACACGGAGTTTTCAGTCTCTACTGAAGGGACTACCAGTATCCACTGCTTCCAGGATGCATCTCTAAAATACTACTAGATAGTTGACATCGTAAACTGCAGACTCTTTTATGAAGTTGTCAAAAGAGAAATATGCAAAAAAGCCAATATCTCTTATGCAAAATTATCGTTGTAGGATTAAAGTGCAGACATAACTGTTTTATTTTGAATATTTCTTTCCATGATGTTTCTTTATTGGCTAATCCTTTGCATTTTTGTGGTTTTAAAACATGATGAAATTTGTCGATAGGAAATGAGTTCCCTTTTGCCCCCCAAATCATTAGCACATTGGATAAAGTTTTGGAAAATAAAAGATTTTTTCTTCAGAGGGAAATTTGGACAAGAAGAACACTTTGTAGGGGAGTGGCAGGAAGAATGTTAACTATTCTGGTGAACTTTTATTACTCGTATAGTTTGTGGCACAATACACATGCATGTGGACACAGATTTTCTGAAATTCCTATCCACTTAAAGTGCTCACAGCTTCTGGAAGTCAGGTATCCACAGAATCCATCATCAAATGCGGTAGGTCAGCCTATGTCTTCCATTTCCATCCAAACGAAGCATCACATGCTGGGACCAGGACTCTTTGTGGGCTGTTTTACGCTATTGCAGTTGGCCGCGATTTGTGCTGTTGGACTCCCTGCACTCCATCTGTCATGGGGGGGTTGTTTTTCTACCTCCTGTGATAGGGGGCCATGTAAACCTTTAAATACACATGCCTGACTGCAGTAACATCAAAAGGAGTGGCCATACATAGCTGGAAAAGTACTTGGGCCAAAAACACTGATATAATAAAATGGTGAACTAGTAATATTCAATTGCCTACATGTATGATTGCCCTTAGGGATTCACCAAACACAGTAGTTAGCTGAAGACAGCACGTTGTGGATGAGTCTTAAATGGGAACATTAGCTGGCAAGGCAAACAAGAAAGCAGATTATACATTCTAGTCAAGTGACATAGAAAGACCACAGTCACTGTGCATTTCTTTTGACTCTGACAGGCCCTATACATGCCTCACACACTGTGACTCTCAGAGCTCCTGGAACATCCCCAAAGTGGGGTCATGGCATTTTGCCACAACACAGTCCTTTGGTTTTATGGTGCGTATCATAGACGAAGAGCTATAACACATATAGAAATGGTGTTGTTTTAGAAAGTGGTATTGCAAAAGCACATAATAAAAGTCTATTTAAGTAAATTGGAGGAAATAAATAGCTTTAAAAATGAAACACAGGAAGAGCATAAAAAGACCATAAACGTGGGTTGCAGTAGAGTTTCATGAGAAAGGACCAAAGAACTGAAATAACAGAAGGGAGGGGAGAAAAAGGACCTAAGCACAGATGGTGAATGCAGTCTGTCTCTCTTTTTCCCTTCCTGCTCTCTTTTCTCTGTACGTGCAGATCTGGGGTGATGATCAGACTGCCTGGTTCCTAACCAGGGGATCAGACCCCCCGGTTCCTAACTGGGGGTTGTGGCTAGCCCAGAGGAAAGCTGAACAGAGAGATGGTCATCAGATCTTCTGCTAGCCAGGGCCAGGAGGCCAGCCTGACTGCTCATGCAGTTCAGTGAGGGGAAATAGAAAACAACATATAGTAGCTTCTCTGAGTCTGTTCAGAGATGATACAAGCAGAAAGGTCAAATTTTTCAAAACTGCTGGCAAGATAAGGCCTCCACTCCAAGGGACCAACCATTAAAGCAGCCTCTTTTTAGAAAGTATGGTATGGGACCCAGGTATGTATCTGCTTATGTTATAAGGTCAGACGAAATGATGGCTGAGGGTAGTGTGAGAAGAGGGTTGTTATCCAAAGCCTCTTGATTTAAAACTGTAGAGAAGGATTCCATGGCTAGTTGAAGGATTTTTATTTTTGATGCCTGATTTTAATCTCTGTGTCATCTCAGCTTGTTCTACTCTGTACAATAGATCTCTATTAGCCAAACTTTGCATGTTGCACCAAAATAAAGATGATCTTTCTTTGTCATGCAGGCTATTTGGGTTGCATAGCAAATTTACCAAACACCATATACCAAAATTGACCATATACCAAAATTTGGTGGCAGAAATATTGTGATCTGTTCTCTGTAAGGACTGAAGAAAGACGTACATGTGATCACTCTGAGACGTATTGACTGAAATTTCCATAAAGTGGAAAAGATGACACAAATACCTGACATAGCACCCACAAATTTTCTCTCAACATTGTGGATGAACTCCTCAGAAAGGCTTTCCACACATGCAAAACTCTCCCTGCAGAGCTGCTCAGCCGATCTGTTCGAGCCCAGGGACTCCAAGAGGAGTCATGATAAGAACTTCCAGAGGCTGCCAATGTACACTGGGTGTCTGGGGCCTGCTTAGGCTTCCCAGTACGAGAGCCATGCTCTGTCCTGAAGAACAAGCACTTCCAGATGAAGCCTCAATGAACTGCCTGGTGCAGCACCCATAGCAATGCACCACATCACCTTTCTTTTTCTCCTCGCCCCATGTCCTGGCTCACTGTATTTTTCCACCTCTTCTCACCAGCCTGTAGCCAGATCTCTTTTTAGGATGCAAGCCCTGGGGAATTCCTGTTTCCAGGTGTCAGTGGAATTAGTCACTTAACTAGTGGCTCAGCAATAATTGTAACACAGACGTTCTGCTACAGTTTATGGTGCAAATTAATGAAGTGAAGTGCAAACTGGGCTAATTTAAAAACTCTTCTTTGATTAAGGTGCTAGCCAGAGCCCTGGGGGATGTAGGTTGATTATCTGTTATATTACAGGCTTCCTAGGTAACCACAAAAGCGGGATTCTTTGTGCTCCAGTTCCTCAGTGGTAAAAAGGGATGAGAACACTTCCCTGCCCTACAGAAACATTATGAGGGGCTTAGACACTATGGTAATGGATACTGGGGGTAGCTAAGATAAATAACCTGATAGTTAGTTGCAAGAAAATGATTGATGTTAGAATACTACAAATATGTTGAAAGCCTAAAATATCTTTGTGATGTCTCCCCATTTCTTGAAATGCCAATTAACATTTTTCACTCAGATACCTGATGTTTACATTGGTGCATTTTTATGCTCACATGTCTTACAAAATGGATACTCGCCTGACTTTGATTTTAGATGAAAGCACTCGTCCCTCAACCTCATAGTAATTCTGAAAGATAGAAAAGTTGCTTTTATAGGAACAAAAACAATGAATTTTGATCGTGTTAGTGATGAGTGACAAGCTGAAAGTTTAATAAACAGACCAAGAGTACCATCATTGGTAACACTATAGCACAAGTAGCAAATCACCATCGACTAAATTACTCCAAAGTCCCCGAGCTCTCTGTGAAGAAAAATAAAGTGTTACTTCAGTTTCCTGTAATCCTTCCTCAGTAAAAACACAGGATTCCCTTAGGAGAGTTAAAATCCATTACGAGGTTTCTTTATGCCTTCTTGTAACTCTAATTTTCTCTTCCATGAAGGGTCTTACTTCCTTGAACAAATAGCTAATGCAGACTCTCAGGGTGAAAAGGGGCTCCAAAGACATCTGCTTTTGGGCCCATCTTCTTTCAGCTTCCTCTTTTTGGGTTCCTTGCCCCATCTCACCATTTTCTCAAGGCTCCCTTGGTACTTGCCAGTAGCATAGTATACGTGGTTACCCTTGGCCCATCAGGGAAGCCTTGCTGTTTGCTTTTACCCAAGGTGCTTCTTTTTCCTACAGGCATATATCCCAACAACTTTTGTTTTCCACCTTTGCACGCCACCCTTCCCCCTTTCAGTCTGCTTGTCTCTTAACAGATTTGTAATATTTGCAGTTTGTTCAATGTGGGTTTGTTTTGCAGTGATTTAAATACTGGATTTAACTCAAGTTGTCAAAGAAACTTCTCAATAATATTCTCCTTTTTCCCCAACTAAATGGTAAAAGCACACATTTGTAAATCCATAAGCAGCATCTGAGCTGAGCTTGAGCTCCTCAGTACCAAAAATGAATGTAAATTTTTATGAATAGGTAAATGTATTTATGAGCACAATTGTCAAGACAAGGCTAAAAAAGGAGGTCCTATGGTATTAAACTTACTTTAACATAAGTGGCATGTGATGATATATGTGCTGAATATAGCAACTGTAACAACAGCCAAGTAGTTTCTCTGTAGATTTGTCCCTTCCAATTTTGAACAATCTTTTCTTACAGAAAAATTGTAAAATACGTATCTAGCTACTTGAAACTCTTTGTTTTCCTTTTAAGAAATGGACGAGGAAAGCCAAACAGCTCCAGGATATACAACCCTATACAAGGTGTTAGAGAGGGGGAGGGTGGTTCGGTGATGAATTACCAGTCGTTCAATTGTTTTCTTTCTTGCAGAAATCAGAGACAGAGTACAGTTTATCTTACCCTGACTTTTAGCAAGACAGATTGGCAGGCGAAACCCCCAGGTTGAAGTCATCCAACCACCAAGTAGAGCAGAGAGACCATTGCTGTTACCCTGCCAGGACTCGCCCCCACCCCCCAGTGCCTTTCAGAAGTCTATGGTGATTCTTTCTGAGGCTGCAACATGAACTTTAGCTTCTTTCACGCCGTTTTTATGCTGAACACAACCTGGAATGATTCATTTGGGGCCTGAATCCCCCACTGCTAGACAGGCTGACAGCAGCCCATCCCCTCCCCATGGATCCCTTGCAAAGTCACTGCCGTAGAAGTCCCCCTGCACTTTGTTTCACCCCCCTCATACTTTCTTCCAGCTGTCACTGAACTTGGTTTCCTCCAGTTTGAACATTTCAGTCCTAAGCTGCTGTATTGGCATCAGCCAAACCTCTCTTTGGCTGCATGGGTGTAAACAGGGAGGTTTAGTGTGCCGAGAGGATAAAATCCCCAAGTAACAGCAAGATAAGCCCAAGGCGGGCTCTCATCATCCCAGGTTTTTCCTGCATTTATCTTTGGTTGTATTTTTCTCATCACTTCCATCCAGTCATTTGGAGCAATGCTTCTGGACATAGCATCCTGAATTTATTCCATCTAAGTCTGAGCGGTAACACAGATCTTAAGTGGCCTTAATCATGCTCTGAAAGTGCCTGTTTCTCTGTGACAACTATGAATGGATCAGAAACTGAAGTCAACTACAATGAAACTGGGCCAAAGTGTGCATTATTGAACTGTTTGATAAAATTCAGAGGAGCAAAAAAGGCAGGATGGACATAAAGAGTTAAAGGGGAAAGATGGATGCACTTGCAGTATCTATTACTTACAAGTGACCGTAATGTGTTTATACAGCTCTCAGCCTGGCTAGCGAATAATTAAAGGGAAGAACTGACACTAGACACTACCCTCCTTATACACTGCAGCATGGGGAAAGTCACATGAGTGGTATAGGAAGAAAACAGCAACGGATTCCCTCCTCCTCTTTTTACCATGCTCAATCTCTTCTCTTTTGCAGTTAGAGGGATGCCTGGCTGCTCTGCATTGCTGGAAGTGAGTTGTAATATACTGATAATGTTAGGGTCCAGATGATCCTACAGCATTGCCGTCAAGTATTTTACGCATTCTGACAGCAGTGGGACAGACACCTTTGTCAGGCTCCAGTTCAGCAGGATATGCCCTCAGCAGCATAAATCTATCCCATGAGTTCTCCATTACCTGCTTCTTCCTATAGCTATTGACTATACTTTCAGATCAAGAATAGATTTAAGTCCTTGTCTAAGCCATGGATGACCAGACGAGCTTCTGGGTGGGTAGAGAAGTCTTGGCAACAATGCGATTTCTGTGCATGTTTTTGATCAGGGGGAGTGATTACCTGTTCTCTGGCCATGTGAAGTGTCGAAGAAGACCATCCTCCCTCTGGACTGCCCAGACCAGTCGGCCAATTTGTCAAGAATCCCGTAGGATAAATAGCTGTCTCCAGAGACCTTTATAGTGACAAATCCAAATAAATCAGAGTCACTTTTACTGAGCACTTCATCAGACAGCTCAGATTTAATGAATCAGCCTTCAGACCCCCAAGGAAGATTTTCTTTCCCAAGCCAAAGGGGAATGAATACATGTCAAAATTTTCTTTCAGAGTAAAACTGTATCAATCCAGCCAGTGATACTTTGTGATTGCAGTTACCACTAACAGTATTTTAAAGAGCACTGGGAATGCAGAGAAGAGTTCTCAGGATCAGGGATATGATCCGTGTGCCCAGTGCAGATGAAAGGAGGCTGCTATGGATCAGATAATTTTCCTCATCAGTGATCGGGGATGGACTTTACATTCCTTTATTAGTGTCCTTCTGCACTTTTGGCTGGAACTCCTTGCCAACACACACACACACACACACACACACACGCACACATGAGGAAGAGAAAGAGAGAGAGAAAACAACCCTAAAACCACCAGCACCAAGAGTCATCCCACAGATAAAACCTTGCATTGTGGGTCATTCAAACAGTTTTAAGGCTTAACATCTTGATCCCCTCTAAAAACTTCCATCTCCATTTCCTTCCCCCCTTTGGGATCCATCCAGATGCCTACTCAAATACCTGCTGGCGCCAGAGGAAATTCTCCTGTAATGGATACCCTGCGATGTAAAACCAATATTTTGTTTCCAGGGTCATCCCTTTCACACCCCCACAGATCCTCTTGCTTCACCAACCTGCCTCTTGGTCAGGCCAAAACATGAGAAATTGTGAATCTGAAGGGTGAGATTTCGGAACACTTTAATAGGCTTGGTGATTGCTAACCCACACGTTTCCTCAGCTTCCTCCTCCCTTTGTGGTAGCCTTATCCAATAATTTATGTCAGGTTAACAGGCTGCTGGGTAGATACCTCTACTCATAGTTCAGCAAAGAGAGAGGATGACAGCCATTTAACCAGACCAAAGCGCTCATGATGATCAGACTACTGATACCTCTTCAGATAGGCTAATACATAATATAAAGTTATGAACTCTCTTTCAGTAGTAAGGTGTAAGTCACTGGGACAGGGTCCATTCCCAGGTAAAACAATTACTTAAAAAGCTGTTCAGTATTATTCATGTGCAAACAGACAGGCAGAAACATTTCATTTTTAATGGTTACTCATTGCTTTTTTTAGGGAATCATGTTCACAAGAAGAAGTGAATCAGTGCTTGAAATTTGGCCAGAAACTTCTTGATTCAATGCTTTACCCCATTCTACTTTTTATTTTTATGTGGGCTCTCTGGCTGTTCATACACTTGCTGTGATAACACACGATTTGTTTTATATTACACCCATTGTTTTATATTATTGTACTGCAATACAATTAACTTTGTTAATGGTTGTATGGGATACATGAAAAGGAATTATTCAGGAAAGACTGCAAATAATCACTTTTTGTAAGTGACATTTTTAAGTGCTTATTTCCTCATGTAGCCTTAAAATGCATAATATGGTCAAAATGTTTGGGATGATAAATGAAGAGAAAAGATTATCCACCTATATAAAACAGATAATCCTAGCCTTTATTGAAATTTAATGAGCTAAGTGCAAAAATAAAAAAGGACTCCTTTCAGGACCCTATAATTAGATTGCAACCAAATTTTATTTAAGAAACTTTGTCTTTTTAAATCTTCCTCATGAAGGAAACAAATAAAATTACTGACTTTTTTCTCCTTTTAAGCTTTTAAATAAAAAAAAAAATACACTGAGAATGACAAGAAGCAAATATTCTATTGTCAGTGACTAAGAAAAAAGGAACTCATGAAAGAAATTTTTACAAAATGGCTGCAAGTAAAACTTTGTTATGGAGCAGGCAATTTATTGCACTAGAAATTTCTCATCCAAAATCCTGCAGAATATGCCAGAATGCTTTTTCACTTCTTAAAAAAGTCTCTTCCATTCTGACATAATATATTGCATAAAGTGCAGGAGAACAAGAGTAAAAATGTGTTTTTTTAATGGTTAAGGACTGATCTTGTTCCAATTGAGTCAATGGCAAAACTCCATGGAATTGAGCTGAATATATGGGTATAGATAAGATGTTGTTTACTGTGCTCTCGCTTTTTCTGAGAGCAAAATGTAAATGAAATATTTTCTTTGCACAAATTAGATTATCCCAAGTCATCTGCTGACTCCTACTTAAAACAGACCATGGGGATCTCTCTGTGTTCTCCAGGAGTTGCAAGCCCTTATATCCATGCAGTCTTAGGAACACTTCTGCCACTGTGTGAATTGGCTGTTACACAAAAGAGGAATTAACACACTCACAGACCAAGAGTTCATGAGATTCTGCCTGAATATAGGAATTAATGTAATGTTAGTAAGTTCATCTGGCCCTCTTTCAGCTGCAGTTACAACTTTTTTAAAAACAGCAAGTACCTTTGGGCAGAGTCTTTTAGCACAGCCATGAACAGCGGGGAGAACAAGGTTTTCCTCCATGTGTTCTGGCCATATTTGAACTGGGAAACGAACAGAGGGAGCACGAACTGCATGCTGTGTACTGCAGCTCACCTCTCAACAAGTGTATGGGTACTGGGCAAAACAAAAAAAAAAAAAAAAAAAAAAACAAACAAAAAAAAAGAAATTAGCAGCCTTAAGTTAGATTCCAGCATCATCAGCCAAGTAACACATCTGGTAGGGATGGACAGAGGTTGTGCCGGTGGTGGAAATTATTCCTTCCAAGGAATTAAACGGGAGAAGAGAAAACACTATGTCTCTGCAAGTCCTTGATTTTCCTAAAACATCTCTTTGGGAGATACAACTCCCAGTTTGCCACGTCACAGAGTTGAGACTCAACCAGCCCCCTGTGAGATGAAAAAAGAAGAATTTTCCAATAGAGCTCTCATTTTTGTTAACAAAACTTTCGGATGACAAACAAACAATCTGACAAACTCCACCTAATTGCTTCAGTGGCACAAAACATTAGTCAGCTTGTAGAATGCCTTACCAGCAGACATGGAGTTGCATGAAAAAAATAATTACCTCTGAAATAGGAGGTAGGGAACAGTGCTGTAACAGCCATATAGCAATGTTATTAGGAAGTGCGAAGGAGTAGAAGGGAGTTGTTTACGATAACCCAACCAAATGATTTCTAAGTTGTTGTCCATACAATTTACCAGCCCGTCAGGTAAAATGTGCAAGGCAAAGGGAATCAATACAATCGCCCCCTTCTCTCTCTGGCCCATCGTGGTGGCAATAGAGCATAACAGTGTTGGTTTTGACATTATTAGGTTATCCAGAAAATAAATCACTTTTGAAAAGGTGAATAATTGGACAGAGCTTAGTGCTGACAAGCAAAAGGTTGGGGTGGGGGGAACGGCAGTGAGGGGGAGAGGAAAGGGGGGTTGCAGTGTTGGAGATGAAAATCCATTCCAGGAGGCCACCAACACGTGAGGAGCTCTAAGTCTCATTCTGGTTTGTACTCTGGTAAATGAGTGCAGGTTTTGGTCTGATAAATATCAAACTGCATTTATGGTTTCTGAAACTATTTTTGATCCAACAGAGAACTGAGACATACCTTGTCATGTAATCTAAACCGTGAAAGGTATACCCCTGCCCAATAAAATTAAAAGGTAGTAAATTTTGTCCCTATAAAAGGAAATCCCCACTTTTCCCAGAATTAAGCTAATCTGTGGAGTTCACTGCTATAAACGGTCATCAAGATAATATATTGTGGCTGGACTCTTAAAAGAGCTAGATAATTTTATGACCATCAGCAACATCTGTAACTATGCAAACAAAGATTGTGATAATAGTAATCCAACCTCATATTTTACAGCATAGGATAAAGCCCCTTTGGGACACAGGAAAGACTTTCTGCACTGGAAAATTGACTAGTTATCTGATGGGTGTTTCTAATCCTTCTTCTGACACCTGAGAGACAGTGCACCATTAGCCACAAGGTACCAGACTACTTGTTTGTATCTACTCCCACCAAAGACTGTGGCAATATTTCAAGGGTTTGATGTGAACTGGAACTTCATGAGGAGATGTCTGAAGGTTTGGTGCCAATAGTGAATTGTAATTTGTAGTTTTTACAACAAAAATGTAATGAGGTCAATCTACAATTCCTGGAAATTTTTCCGAGTATGTGTGCTATGGTTCTGGCAATGGGTTGGCACTGAAGGAATATAGGTTAAAATCCTAATGCCTAGACATTTGCAATGTGATCAGGAGTAAATCATGCACAGCTGCATTACACATAAGCTTGTCATCTCAAAATGAATATAAGAATATGTTTTCTTTAATCCAGTGTCTTTCTGTCCTGTCTATTTCATCTTAGCTTGTCTAGGTGACAACTGTCATAATATTTTGATGTCTGACAAAAAGACACAGCTTGCATCCTGAATTTCTTTGGGGCTGGCTCGTGCAAAACTGTTGCAGTTATGGATTCAATTTTGATCTGTACAAGACTTTGAAAGGTAGGGCCAGCCTGTTAGATTTTGGCACCAATCTACCAGACATCTTCACTGCTCAGGAAAGACACTATTTGGGGGTCAAAATAGTGAAAATGATCCTGAAACTGTGGTTCTGAGTAGTGTAAAATTTTATCTCTTTCTGCCTTCTCCCTTTTATCTTCTACCAGGTACTTAAGGGACATTCAGAAATCCGTCTTCCAAGGGTTCCCTTCCCAAACACCCCCATAAATGTCACACCTGGCCTACGAGGAAAAGCAGAAAGCTGGGTGGAGGTCTGAGGCAGAACTTCATCAAATGGGGTGCTAGCACTTCTCACGCCAGCCCCCCGAGAGGTGCAGGGCATGCCCCTGCTTCTCGAGTGGCCAGGCTCGGAGGGGTGAAAAAGCAGCTTAAAGCTGCTTTCTGCAAGTTCCTCGCTGTGCATGTTAGTGGTCTGGAGATGGAGACATAAGGGACAGAATAACAGGGGTTGTCAGGGAGCTGAATGAAACATTCACATCTTCTCCCAGCTTTTCTAATGTTTGTGAGCAAGTCCTTCTCATTCAAAAGATGCTTGGTAGGGAATTTATGACAGGAAAACATCAACAAATTAAACAGGCGATGAGCCATCAGCTTTTAAGGTTCTGCAGAAGTCTGAACTGAGTTGTCCTCTGCAGGAACTCTTATAAAGGAGTGCATTTTGCAACCCCGGATGTGGTTCCACGTGACAAGCCCTGTGGTGGTGGACCCACTTGAAGAGATCATCACCACCCTCTCTGCCTTCCCAGCTCCTTCCCCCGCTCCTCCCTGCAGTGCCAGATTCACTGTCTGCTCGATGATTCAACTGTTTGGGTGGCTGTGCTCCGAACCATATTTGTCATAGTGACTGCTTTCAAAACAATGAAGAAAGATTTCTCTTTTCATGCATTTTTTTTTTTTTTTAATCAGATCATTCCCCAAATCTAGTTTGGAGTTCAGCCATCCAAACCATTGAATTGGCATGTCTGAGGGGAGGTAAGCCCTGTCAAGCAAGGAAGGAATCCCTTAACACTTCTCTGCTTTTAAAGAATTCATGCCCTGGAAAAACACCCTCCTGCTAGATAAGGGGCAACACAGAAAAGCCACCATCCACGAAAAGGGGAGGGATATTTCAGGCCACACTGCTATTCTATTAGACCTATTCAAATTCATTATCACTGCGTGATACAATCAGCCCTATATAGTTATCAGGATCTGGGGCTGTTTTCTTTTTCTGCCACTGACAAATAGGCCAAAGTAAACCAGATGACTGATAAGACAGACCCCTGGGAAGACTTTCTGCCACACTTGATGCATGGATGGGGCTTTTTGTTCATCACTCAGATGATTTTGTCTTGCAGCATCTGTTTATTTTCCCTCTTCTTACACTGCCCAAGTCTGGAAGTAGCCTGAAATAGAATAGGATTTATGCTACAATCTGCATGCCCTGAACATTTTATTTAGGAGACTCAAAGACTATAAGGCTGAGAGAGGCCTTTGGTATCATTTTGTCTGACCTCTGCTACAACCCAGGCCATTCGCTTTCTCTGACTTAATTCTTGTTTGGTCTATCTACTGGAAAAACATCCAGTCTTGATTTAAGAATTGCAAGTGGTGAAGAGAATTCATCACAACTCTCCATGAACTGTCTTTATGGTCAGTTACCCCATCTGTTAGAAAATTTCCATCATACTTTAGTTTAGATTTGCTGAGCTTCAGTTCCCAGCCATTGGCTCTTGTCTTTGTTGCGCCTTTGTAACCCTAGATTTCCATCAAGATTCACAACAGAATGTGGCTGTAATTAGGCACATATATATCACTTAGAGATGTTTTCAGTCAGCTTGCCTCCTGAGCAGAAATGTTTTTGTTTGTTTGTTTTTGAGAAATTGATGATAATATGCTATCATTCCAAACACAACTGTTTACATTTACTGTCATTTGAACTGCAGGTGTATGATTTTCCAATACCTGTTGAAACATACCTCCTGCTTTTAAGGATCACCGGGTAAAATTTTTTAATAAGAAATGTCCAGTTACACAGAAGTGCAAAGGACCCATATTTGCCATTGATGCCAACTGAATCAAACCAAAATATTTTATTTGTAAAGAGAATTCAGCAAGTATGAGAGGTATCTGAGGTATCACTTGAGGTGTGAGTAATTTAAGAATAGCAGTTGATAAAGGGGCTTGAGATCTGAAAGGGGTTTTTGTGGTATTACAAGATGTCTCTTTGAAGTGATGACCACTTTCCTGAGGATGCTCTATCAAACACTTTGTCCAGATTCAGGGAAGCATGAAAAGATGGCAGCACTAAATTGGGATGATAAAGCACAGACAAGTATCCCTACTCTGCCTTTTTTCTTGTTCTCTCTAACAGTATTATGTAACTACGCTTTCAAGAGGAACATCCACCAGCACTGAACCACATCTACTTCAGATAATACTTTCTGTTTCATCTGGTCACATATAGTATTTTCATTACCTAGTTACTGTTATGTTCCATAAGTGCTCCTTAGCTATGGGTTTGGCTACTGCTAGCATCTTTCACACCCTTCTCTCCCGAGCCTTGTCTCCTTTGATCACAAATTGGTCTCTTCTCCCACGTGCCTGGTGACAGGACGAGGGGGAATGGGCTCAAGTTGCGTCAGGGGAGGTTTAGGTTGAATATTAGGAAAAACTTCTTTACTGAAAGGGTAGTTAGGCATTGGAATGGGCTGCCCAGGGAAGTGGTTGAGTCACCATCCCTGGAGGTCTTTAAAAGACGTTTAGATGTTGAGCTTAGAGACATGGTTTAGTGTGGGCCTTGTTAGAGTTAGGTCAGAGGTTGGACTAGGTGATCTTGGAGGTCTCTTCCAACCTGAACGATTCTGTGTGATTCTGTGTGAAATATGTTTTTTTTTTTTTTTTTTTTTCCTGTAATCTGGGATTTATCTAGCCCTCCACTGCCTGATGACTAAACTGGCTGATCTCCTCTGTGGCTTCTTTCCTTCTGTCCCCAGCTCAGGTGAAGGGAAGACCAGAAAGTTTTGAGCCCTGTCATGTGTCATTCTCATAGCAGAAACTGAACTTGCACTGAGATCAGTTTCCTGAGTATCTCTTGAGACTCAGTTCTTCAGGAGTCTTTGGATGGGAAGATCTTGATGAATCTGAAGAAAGAGGAAATAAAAGTTCAAAGACCAGGAGAGAGGACAACAGAACCACAATTTCAAAGCATGTGTACTCGATTCCTGAACCAGTTTCTGCTATTGGCACTGGTGCATCTCCTACTGGGAGAAGAAACAAAGGTCTGGAAAGGTCTGGAAGCTCTGGAAGAAGAAAGTCTGGAAATCCAAGATGGGTATTCAAAAGACTTAGTGGAAGACCTGCAATAGTAAGAATATTTAAACAGTGAAATAAAACTCCATAACTCTTTATGGCACTACCTCTTCTCCTGATCTGTTTTCCTAATTCATAAAGTCATGATCTTGTGAGGGCCAGAGCATGGACATATTCCTGTCCCGGATCAGTTGCCTTGGCTGGTAGACCTCTGGGGACCTAGTGAGCCAGGTAGATAGGAAGTTTCGTAACATACACAGCAGTAGCATTCAGACTTCTTTACCCTCATGCGTGTCTTCAGGCAGGGAGAACTGCTTTCCACATTGCTCTCATGCATTGCATAGTTCTGCTAGAACACGAAGCCATGACAGACTGTGAGTTGGATCAGTGAAGTTTTCCCCAGTGGATTATGTCACATGCCAGTGAAGAATTGGCAAGGCATAAGAAAATGCCCTGTGCCATGTGCCCTCTCCCACACAGAGTGAGGGAGTGTAGCTGGCCTATGAGTGAGTGATGCTGGGTTGATGCCAACTAGAAGTTTTCCTTTGCAGGTGATGAATTCTCAGTAACTATTTAAGATCAGCCCAGGCAGAGAGGGGGAGAACCTGGCCCGTAGGTGGTTCATGCTGACACTTCCATGAAGATAAACACTGGGGCCAGTCCACCAGCATAACTGAGCAGACAGATTGATGAAAAGATCTAAACCTCATCCAAATGAAGACAGCAGTAAAAAGTATATTGTCACCTTTGGGACTCAAATATAGTCCTATCACTCTAACCGCTAGCACTGTTTTCTTTTTCAGTGCTACTTAACAACAGATTGGTGCTGGGGATGGAGAACATTTAAATAACATGCAGATTTAAATTTAGCTAATTTGCAATGAAACTCTCTAGATGTTCCAACTAATGATGCTAGATCACTCAATGAGAAATGCTGTGTTGCCATCCATGTGACAGAGATGCAAGGGCAACATATTTTTAAAGTTACGATGGGATGGATTGTTGTTTTTGTTTTTGTTTTGTCAGTCACATTGATGTACTAGGAATTAATACTACACGTGAATGAACAATAATAATTATTATGCTCTGCAGTTAGAAGTTCCAGTGTTTTTTGTTTATTTAATATTTTTCTGGAATAGTTCACAGACGTTGGCTCCTGTTGTCCAAATATTTCATTTAGATTCATCTTTATAGCTGTCCTGAAATATAACTGGTCATCTGGCCGAAACCAGAAGGCAGCCAATTAAATTCACAGGAAAACATTAATCTGAGCTGAAGAATTCACAGCACATGTGTGCAATCATTCCTTCTTGTACACATCCTTTCTGTTCTGCCCCAGCTCCTGCTCTTCCACCTACCAACCCTACTTCTTGTTGCACTGGTTGAAGGAGAGTGTGCCAATTCTAACAGCACTGTCTGAGGGAGAGGAAAATTAACACTAGCTTTGCTTTTGTGTGTTCAGGACCCGGTCCAAGAAGGCCACTAAAATGAATGTGTGTTTTTCTCCTGCTTTTACCAGGCCTGGGATCTGGCCCAAGTGTTGTATTTCTAACAAATATCAGTGCAGAGTGTGAGGACGGAGGAGGGAGGAGCCAGGGTGTGGGTGGCAATGAATGAACATGGACACATGGGCTGGAAGGGAGGAATGACATGGTGAGGGAGGGCTTGCAGGACCTGGGGAGGAGGACAGGGGAAGTTGGGAAGCTGGCAGCAGGAGCAGAGGTCTAGGACCATGAGGACATGCTCTCTCTTGGGCCGGGAGCTGAGGCTAGCCTCCTTATTCCTGTGCTGTCAGTAAACATCTGTGAAAACCCACAGGAAATGTGTGTTTCTTGTCTCCCTCTCACTGTTGGTTTGTTCTGCAAAGTGTCTCAGCTCTGCTGCAAACTTCACCCTGGGAGAGATGTGCTGTGGCTGCAAGGGGGTCACGCTCTTCCAGTGAGCCAAGCCAGGGTCACCCTGCTTCCATCTCCTGGCATTTCAGGACAAAAAGGGAGGTGATGTTTTTCCAAGGAAGGGATTGCATCAAAAAACAAACAGACTTATTTTAAAAGGGAATCCAGGTGACAAAGTTGGGCATTTTCCAGCTGGGAAATACTGGAAAGGATGTTGCTTGCACTCTCATGTTGAAAGACAGTTGTATAGCAGAAGGTGGTAAATGAGTGGTAAATAAGGTGGAGGAATACAAGGGATAATTTCATGGTTAAAGTGTCTATTTAATGTTCATGGCAAAAATGATTCCACCCATTGCCTGTGCCACAATGCTCCTAAGTAATGCTGGGTCCTAGGTTTCCAAAATTAAGAATATGGCAAGTAAATAGATAACTGTGTATTCCCCCACACAGTTTCTAGGCTGGACTTGCACAAGTGCACAGCTCTCAGCAAGAGCCTTGGCATGATTTGAGTTCAAGAGGTATTATAAAAACCCACACATAGGAGAATCAGATCCTGGCTGTTGCAATGCCTGCAAATTTCTGGACATTCGGTTTCTCATCTTTAACTGTGAATAGTTATACTGCAGTCTTACGGGTGACAAGCTTCACAGTATGACATTTCAGTGTCTCTCAAGGTTAGAAGTGATCTGCATGTGCATGGACAGCTGTTTGAGTGTAATAAAGTGCACAGATTTATATATATGCGTGTATATATATGTATACATATGCATATGCCATATATAACACACATACACCGAATGAGAAGCTATACTACCCCATCCATAAGAGTCTGTGTGAAAAAAGTGATTCTGCCATAATAACACCATGATGACATTTGGCACATTTTAACACCCTTATTGAAGGAAATTAGATGGAATAGAGAAATATCTCAACACCAGAGGGAGCCCATCTGGGATGTCACCCACTTAACAGCAAGGGCAGTAGACTTTATTCTGAGCATATCCTCCAAATATTTCTCTTTTTTTTCTCTCTGACATGTATTTATGTGTGCACACACACTGAGCTTATATCAATCACCACAGATCCATACCACTTACATGCATGTATGTGTGTGTGTAACCAAAGTTGTGCGATGTAGTGTGCTTTATGCTTTTTGTTTTGATTTTGTTATTTAATTCATAATTCAGTTGAGATCTGAGATACAAATGCTAAGTAGTTTTTTGGCTTGATGTCATACAAAGTTTTAACACAATGCTTTTTCTTATGGCCTCCCGCCAATGTGTATGCCTTGCACGTCATTTGTGGATGCTCTCAGGAAAGAATGTGCAGAATTGCATTTATTTTTTGGCATTATGGGTTGTATGAAAGCTACTTTAATGCTTATTCTAGGCCAGCAATTCAAAAAAAAGTAATACTACTTGAATTTTATAAACAAGAGTTTAAACAGGACTGTTTTATGTTATTGTTACTTACATTTTACAATGAAGAGGCAACATACTGGCCATCAGAAGTCAAACTCAACTTTTGCTTCCTCACAAATGTGTAAGTTATATGTATGTTGAAAGCTTTTCTCACTGTTGAGCCCAACTCTTTCTGACAGAAACTGCACAACAAGGTAAAGTGCAGTAATGAACAGTATGCAACTCTCATTTAGTTAGAAGTTTTACTGTTGATTTCAAAGGAAACAGGATGAAGTACAAGTGTGAAGGACTATGCACAGGGCAAAATCTACCTACACTGTAAGTAAATGTCTGGGTGCATGCGCTTAATTTTCACTCTGTAGATGTGAAACGCCTGTCAGTAACAGCTTTCTGACTGGTGCTCTTTGCAGTATCACATTAAAAATATGGTTTTAGCAACCACTCTTTCTACATAAATAATTGAATGTTCTAGTAGTTCAAAAGGCAGATGGTTGGAAGCATAAAAGCCTTGGCGACGTGGAGCATAAAACAAAGTTGATCCATGTTCAAGATCTGACAACTAGTGTTTAGGAGTTAGATGTGGACCTCCGTCTGGACATACCTTCTTCATTGCAGAAGCTTTCCTCAAATGCCGTGGCAGCAGCTGACCTGTTCCTGCATTTCTTGTTCCTGTCATGATTGGTAGCACCAGGATTGCAGTCATTGCTGAGAAATGTCACATCAGATGCTAGAAACAGGTGAAATTTTGGGATGAGTTTGACAACTGAAAGGTATAAAATTTCAACCACCTGGCCCTCACAGCTTTGTCCTGGCAACCTCTTGTCTGAAAGGAAGAGAGAGAAAAAAATGCCCAGGATCTTTGGGTTAAAGTTCTGTGATGCGTCTCTATTCACAACCCAAAGGGAGCAGCGCCTTCTCATCTTCAGGTTTTGGCTTGCTCAAAGGAACATCGATGTAAAAAATAAGCAGACAGAGGCTGCTCTAATTTACTGCTGTCTGCAGGCTTCTTAGCAGCCTGAAAGCGGGGAGGGATGCTAGCTTTCCCACATGTGTTTCTTCCTCCTTCCAATCCATCCCTTGGCAGAAATTAAGGCTTAAAGGAAAGAAAGGGGATGGCTTGAGGCAATCCCAGTCAAAGTTAGTTCATTCTCCCTGCAAGTGGCCTGGAGAGCCCACAGCACAAATGAAGGCTAATAACACTATCGATTTGGTCTGGTGACATTGATATGATAAATACCTGAAAAAAAATGCAATAAATATTGAGATCTGAGAAATACCGCGAATGGCATATGAAATGAAGAGTCCTTTGAACATGGGGAGTGACAGAAAACACTGGGGTAGTATGGACCATTGGCCTAGAGAGGAACAGGTGATGTGCTAAAATGTCTATTAACACTAAGCTCTAGCAAAAGCCATTTATTCAATTAATTTTGAAGTGACTTTGAAGTGTGAATATAATTAGTTCTATCGGAAGAGAAAATGAGATAAGCAAACAATTTGTTTACATACAGACCCCAGTGATTATAGGACTGGATAGCTGTGGTAACTCAAGATTATTTATTTAGCTACAAACACTGACTTCTTTAGATTTTCTTGTAAACAGATGAAAAATTCAGCTAGAATAATGTCAGGTATACATAAAGTCAGAGGACAATATCTTTGGTTGTACCAATTGAAGAAATAATTGGAATATTTTTGTGCAGTATGAAAAGGACCAAGAAATCATTTTTTATCTTAAAACATTCCTGAATCCAGGAACTTTAGTTTTCATTACTTCAAGTGAGGTATTTTTGATAATAGTTGAAAGTGAAATTTTGCACTAAAATAACAATCATTGAGAATGATTGTTGTTGTCTCATCTTCTAAGTACTTATAATCAAAAGGGTTTGGAGTAAAATGAAAAGTTAGACATTTGGGTGCTTCCTCCAAATTTCCAAGCTGGATATGCCTGTCATTTTTAAGAATGTTATTACCTTGATCTTTTTAATTATTGATGGCTTTACAGTTTTCTAGCTTCCTGTTCAACAGAATTCTTTTCCTAAGCGGCTATTTCTGTTTTCTGTGTAGCTCCACACTAGCTTCTTTGCACTAACAGCTTAAAATCTCTCTAATCAATGCAATGTTAAACATTCTGCAGTCTTTCCAGAAAAGGAGAGACTTCCACCAAAAGAAGACTGGGGGATCCTCATCACTGATGGTTTTTAACAACCTATTGAACAAGCAAGAGTCAATATTGCCACAGACATAATTGAACCTGTACTTAGGCAGGAAAATGTTGCAGATGATCTCTGGAGATCCCTCTGATTCTTGAAATACTTTCTATCATTCTAAAATATAAATAAAGAGTTGCAGCCCATAAGCAGTTTTTAAATCTCATCATTTCTAGAATTCAGTAGGATAGCTAAAAATTTGTTTGGAGGCACATCATTTTGCTACATCGCATGTGGTTTTTTTTTTCTTTTTCCTTTCCCTTGGTGTTTTTGTATAATGATGTTGCCACCCCCATTAAATCCTTTGGTATGTTACCAAAGGATTAACCTTTGGTAATCAAACACAAACCAGCAAAGGTCTTGCTCTCACTCAGGCTTTGCTGCTCTTTACCAGGTGTTTGCAAGTTGGACAGTACAGGAAGGCAGGCCAAGAAGGCCTGAAAGCCTCTCAATCCTGGATACAGAAACAGTGATAAAACACAGCCTGAGAGATTGTTCTGTGCTGTAATAGCAGTTGAGCACATAAACAGCCTTCCAGGCTTCTTGTGCGAGAGTTCAAGTCATACTGAATCACGAGCAGGCCAGCAAGAGAGGATGCACTAGCCATTAGCAAAAGGGAGTTAACAAGTGATGAAGTCAGGAATGTGCTGATGTCTCTAAGCAGAATGAGGGGGATAAAGTGTGGGAAGCCACAGCTTCGTAGAGATGAAGCCACTGTTGAGTTAATTAATTGGGATGGGATGTCTGCACACTGAGGGGAGGAAAGGAGCTTCATTTGGTATGTGTCTGAGTTTCAAGCAGCAGTTACAAAGGATTGTGGAGCTTGGGGAAGGACAGAAGAAGTGTCAGGCAGAGCTCAAACTGGAAAGGAGCCAAAGAAACTTGTCAGATATTTGTGAAAATAAGCTGCAGCTGCTAGGGCTGGAAGTGCTTCACAGTGCCAGCAGCACACTAGGCCTGAGCGAGACCCTGCTTCAGCTACCCCCATGATTTCTGACAGGACTCTGGCTGCCACGAGTCAGTTTTCACATGTAGGGCCTGGTTTTGATAACATGTGATGCCATGCCGGGTCGTGCTGTGGGCTTCCTGTGGCGTAGCATCTCCCCCTGGCCTGACTTGTCAGGTGTAGGGGCTTGGTGAGATGTCTGTCAAGGACAAGCCCACATGCTTGTTCCAATGTGCTTGCAGAGTTAGAATATGCCTCTTCTCCCTGACTTTTGGCTGTGTCCCAACATCCAAGTAAGCAGTTTCTGTCTAAGGACAAAGCAAAGAAGTTAATTTCACCGTGAGTGACGAGCCCTGGTACCAAGGAGTAGAGCTGACTGCTTGGTTTGACCAAGAAGTAGTGGCTGCTTGCCTTGCACTCAAGCGCAGTGTTGAAAGGCTTCTTTGAATGTTCTTTCAGCCTCATACTCTTTCTCCTTCCTCCTCTTCCCTTTCACTCCTAAACCTTCAGAAGGTTTACACTGATGAACTATAAACTTTATCCCAGAGCTTAATTTTCCTAGTAAGTTTTAACAATTTTGTGTTGTAGTATTTGTAGCTATTAATGTCCAATCTTTAACATTTTTAGGTGCTTTAAGATGGAAATATTATTCTGGTGAAGTTCCAATATGTTGTCCTGGCTTTGGCAAGCACCACTAAAGCACAAGTTTTAACCTTCCTTCTCTCAAAAATGCCTGTTGGTTTTCAAGCAGGAGAAGAAAGCAAAGGATGTTGGGCTGTGTTTGTTGTTTCACCCATTAATTTAGTCCAAGATATTAAAATAAAGCAACATCAAGGCTTTTAAAAACTTAGGTATCTGTATGCAACATTCATTTAGTGCAAGTCTGGAAACAGCAAGTGTTCAGCGTAGATGGCTCTGCCCATCCTAAGGGTTCCCATCTCTCAGTTGTCACTGGGACCAGTTTGATAGCTACTTACCCTGTGGAGAAAGAAAAAAGTGAGCTGAAGTTAAAGGCAAGGAACTTTTTTCCAGTTTTAAAATACAAAGTAAGCACAAAGTAAGTCAAAGGGAGGGTTGAATTCCACTGTTATTCAATGGTCACATATTGCAGCTATTTATGAATATTTTACAAAACCCTAAATATATGTCAGGAACTTTACAGACTGTAGAGATGAGTCCTGGCATTGGACCCTCAGCTGGGATGTATCAGGATACCTGATTTATACCAGTGTAGTTTTGGATGAGACTCAGATGTTTCACCTCAACCCTTTGTCTGGCCCTGAGAGCTACTTTGTACATTTATAAACTTATCTAAATGTGACTAATGACATTTCCACATGCCCATCATCGAATGTGTTCCTTCTCTCTTTCAAACCTGCTAAAGGTGGAGGAGGGGAAAATATAGGAGAAAGGCTGCCTGCCTTTTCTGTCTCGCCTGCTGAGGAGCACAGTCAGGAGAACGTGGCTAGAGCTCCTCTGACCATCTTCAGAATGGAAAATAAAGTGGAATCTGGATGCAGAAGCATCTGCATTTCTTTTCCTTTTCCTTTTCCTTTTCCTTTTCCTTTTCCTTTTCCTTTTCCTTTTCCTTTTCCTTTTCCTTTTCCTTGTATTACTCTTGAACTCTGGGATTGATGTTTTTATCTCCATTTTATCCTCCACTCCATCATGCAAAGAGTTATTCCAAAATCACTTGGCAACCGTGAGACAAGCTATTTCCTAACCCTCAAAATAACTCTTGTTTTGAATAGTTCCCAACTACTTAAAAATGCATCCACATATATGTATGTTTTGCATGGGAAAGAAAACTTATAGTAGAAATAAATACTCATGGTTAATAGATACTAAAATCCTGTTACAATCATTATTATTATTTAATTTAGACTAGTTCTGTGTAGAGTTCTAGTCATTAATCAACATTTATTTGTGATATAAGCTGTAGAAGCACTAAGGAAATGGGCAGTCCTAATCCCAAATTTCTTCCATCTAGACAGAAAGAGTTAATTTAGTAGACCCCAGGTTCAAGGAGGGAAGGGAATATTTTTCCTTGCTAAAGTCTGAAAAGACATTTTAAACACTTTTGGCTGGCAGCCACATAAACAGATACACCAAGGGCGACCTATACCATGCAAAATAAAATTACGGGGATTCAGGTTGCCCAGTTTGGCTTGGCAATATAGCATTACTAAGTAACGAAGGGGCCATGTATATTGTTGTGCACTTCTGGAGATACTGATTGGTACCCTTCATCTGCTCTTGGACTACTTGAGCACAGTCTTGACGTGGGGTTTCTTCCTAGCATTAGTCAATAGTAAGCTTGGCAATTTCATTTGCAATACAGTCATACCTGCTCCTTGCCACTTTCACAAAACTGAAGACAACTTTGGTATTCATCTCTGAAAACTCACCAGAGGCATTACAGCAGAAGAAATGACACTGGTAAAGTAGACCCTGGAAAATGAAAGACATCTATACTTTGCGAGAACCAGGAATTACCAACTGAGGCTGGCTTTTTTCAATCCATACATATATTTTCTTTCTTTCTTTCTTTCTTTCTTTCTTTCTTTCTTTCTTTCTTTCTTTCTTTCTTTCTTTCTTTCTTTCTTTTTTTTTTTAATGAACAAGAATTATGGATAATCCTACCCGTGTTTCCATAAAACGTCTCCTCTCTCAGGGCAATAAGTGAAGGGGAGAGAATCATTGGTAGGGAATGATGGCATGATAAAAACATGCTGAAATATCATGTTTCTCAACCAATTAGCATTTACTTCTTCTTAACCTGGCTCCTTCTACTTGAAAGCAGCCTGCAGACTCCAAACCTTCCCTCTCTTTCCAAGTGGAACTGTGGAAAGCTGTTGTTGCTCTTCTCCTTCACTGGGGTTTGTAAATGTTTGAGTCCTAGCACCCTTTTCCCCTTAGTGAATCCTGAAGAGTTTGAAGAATTCCACACAGCTCAAGGAGAAAGAGAATTCCACGTGTCAGAGTACTCTTCACAAGCACATCTGAAAATTAGCCTTCTTACTGATTTCAGCAGAGATCCATTCTACAGATTATTTGTTTCTCTTTATCTGCTTCCATTCAACTGATAAATAAAAAGTACTTGTGTTATGCAAGTGTTTTCTAATGACTTGCTAAGGCCAATTCAAATTAAAACAGGATGTAAGGTAGAGTTAACTAAGTAAAATAAAAAGCCAGGAAAAGCAATAAGTGATAAGCAAATATTTTACTGTGATGCATCACTGGAATGGAAAAGTTGAACCATTTGACCTCTGGAGGTCTGTTCCAACCTGAACTATCCCATGATCCTAAAACTATTTGGTTTTCTCATTCTGCCAGATTGTCTCCAAACTATAATGCCCATTTAATGTCTTTTTTTTTCAATAGTTCTCAGAAGCCAGCACCTCTGCTTGCCCTTTTCTTTTTGTTGTTTTCCAGTACTGCAAGTACAGCAGCAAACCCATTCCCCTCTCTGTACATAACTTGGGCAAGGATTGGATACTTAAGGAAGATAACAGATTTGATGAAGAAATTCAGAAACACAAAACTGACAAATGAAATAAACAAGTTTATCGTATTTCCTGCATGGGAGCATAAAAAGGAAAGTTTCAAAGGAAATAACTTTCAAGCAACAGAACATGTAAGAACATGTGATTTAAATTAGTTTACGAAGTAAGATTTAAATATAGGCTTTTATGTTGGCTGGATGATATCTACCCAGTTCTTTAAAGGTGCTGAACCATTTTTTCAGTGACAGAAATGATTTAACTTTATTAAAAACTTTATTATGTTAGTTAAACAAACTGAAATATAACAAAATAGATAAAAAGAACAAAAAGAAAACCCCAAGAACTTAAATCCATCAACACCCAGCAAAGAAGCCCCAGACTGTTGTTCAGTCTAGGCCATTAAAACTCACATCAAAACAAGTTAGAAATTAAGCAATACAGCTATCAAACCAAGAACAGGCCAATTATCAGCCTCCCTTCTTTGAAGTCAGTTCTGGAACTCAGTTCTGCATCAAGCAGTGGTATTACATGACAGACACCAGGAGAGCACTCTTGATGAGCAGAATTTGCTACCTTTCCTTTCCCAGAAGCAGTCATTTCAGAACCCCGTAGACTACAAACACAAGCCATAAATCAGGCCCTTTTTCAGTCCTTCTTGTCTCATGAAGTATCCTTACTAGTTCTGGGTTAGGAGAGTTCACTGGATAGCCTGCCACCTCCATTGTAGGACTGAGTACTGTTAGCAGTGGGGTGATGGCAAGGACCTGAGACTAGGTTGGGACTGCCATCTCTGCAGGGAACAGATGAAGCTGTTCTGAAGCTGAAGGATGAGTATCTGCAATATTATCTGTTTTGATAGGGATTTTGACTGACCCTGATATAGACCTGCAACAATTCCACAACAAAACTTTTATGATTTAAAAAGACTGGGAGATTTCCCAGCTAGAGATAAATCAATGGCTAAAAGAAAGACAAAACAAAAAGGAAGGAAAAATATGTAGTTCATGAACTCTGTCTTTCACAGTAGTTGAGATTCTTTTAAAATATATCTTGGAGCTCTGCTCAAAAGAGACAATGATGGGAAATGCCTTCTGCTAGTGGGTCTACTACAAGTGAAGAAAGATCGGGCAGCTGTTGGCACAGTCCCTTCAGTGATATTTTGAACTTCTTTTCCCCAAGAGGTCCATGGAGAGATTGAGTGACAGCAGTGTTCCTTGGCTAAGGGGCCATTGCCTTGCTCGGGTCTCTTACAAACAGCTCTCTGTTTGCTTGGCCAGATGTTCCTTCAGACTTATGGACAAATCAGTTCTAATGGGGCAATGTGGGAGCTATGCAACTTTATCTAGTAGGGTTCAAATGAGGTTTCTTTGGTTATTGCCTATTTCTGGCAAATTCCTACTGAACCAAAACTTTGGAAAATTTTTTCCCTTTATATCTGAGCATATGTATCTGTGATCTTCCCCTCCAAATAGCAAAAATGTAGTCACTGAACACCCCCATTCCTGAAGGAGCCAAGAAGGTTTAATCTGAGTGACAAGGTCCAGGGATGATAGTGAGTTGCCAGGTTATGTAAGGTCCAATTCACATACCAATTAAAAAGAAGGCTTTTGTCAACAACTGACCACTTAAAGTTCATTTATCAGCAAAGATAAAAGTTAGCAAACCAGAGAGCTGACAATCATCTTTCATTTGGAACATAGCAATGCATCAGACAGCTGATCTTCTGGAGTCTTTTTCAGTACAGAAAGACTACTTTAAAATTTCTAAGACGAAAAGCAGTTGAGAAACAAATTTATCTCACCCTGGTGTATTATTGCTCTCACCATTCGTAATGTTCATTTCCTCTCCTGGAATCCTGATGTGCAGCAGCAGGTTACACAGTCCTGGCTTCTGTGAACCCATTGGCTTCACTTAGGATACACATCTTCATTTTCAACAATGTTGTCATGTTCCTTCCTAATCCAGGCCACTGTGTCTGCTTATTAACTAATAGGAGGTATTTCCTCAGGACAGTTCTTGTCTTCATTAGTATGTTTGCTGGTTTATCTCAGACCTGCCAAAATAAAGAATGCATAATAAATTTCAAAATAAAAGCCCTGGACTTTTTAAAACTTCCTCCTTATAATGAAGAAGTAATGGCTAGGTTTTTGACCTCTTGTGTTCTCTTTTGGAGGCACAGTTTGAACATGCCAACAACTGGAACCAAAGCAGTCATTAACTGATTAAGATTTAGTAACTTCAGCCCTTAAATGAGCTCAAAATATTACTTGCACTTTTGCCCCTCTTGTATCTGTCTTCCCCTCCAGGTGCCACCCTTCTGTTGTGCACCCAGCATCTGAATGGGTCAGGCCAAAATTTAGCCCTTACTAGCAGTAATCTCAATAAAGGGTCCAGTGCAAAGACCCATGTGGATAACACAACAGACAGCTTTTCATCTTTTGAATGATAAAGCTGGTACGGTCACACCGTGTAATAAAAAAGTACTGTTGAAATAAACTAAAAGCTGTCAATGAGAAAACTATGATAGTAACTGGGACATAAGGGGTTTTAATGTGAAAATGTTAAAATAAGCTGTGACAGCTCAGTCCTGCAGTCCTTTTCTAAAAGGCACTCATCTCATAGCCAACGGAAATGTTACCTGATTAAGGACTACACTCTCATGTATGACATCAGCGGAGTTCTTGATATTTATAGTCCTGTAAATTATGGATACGCAGCCATCTATCTTTCCTGGAGCAAATTCAAACCTGGCGTAAGCTCTGCTAGACTTGCAGCTGGGTAGACTTGGCCCTTTTTCTCTTATACAGTTCCTTCTCCAGAAAAGCACTTAACTCTTAAGAACAAGAATAATCTGATTAGTTTTGCTGGAACCTGTGCCTTTGAATTTAGGCATGTCTTAGACTTAAAGGGCCCCTGACAGGGATGTGATCACTTAGTTTACTCTTAGTGATAAATAAAAATATAATTGTTCCTAATTGCATGTGAAACTTTCAGCTTTGGATGCAATTATTTTGTCTCTGCTTCACTCTGATACTAGCACACAAGAGCAGCTAGATGTCTCACTAGAACAAACTCTGAAAAACTTTTCCCTTCCCAACCAAGATCAGTTAGAGGCTCTTGATTACTAGCTATATTTTTTTCCCAGTTCACAGCTTCAAGCTTCGGAACACTTCACAAAAATGTCACAGAGAGTGCTTGTTGAAGAGGGTCAAAAATAAGTGGTGCTGTCCCACTTCCATGTAGGTTGTTCTGAAAAAAAAAATAGGGAAAAATCCTCTATTATCATTCACATTAGCCAGACTGAAATAATTTGGATTGTTTGACTGCTTCAGTCCATTTTGTACAGCATGTAACACAAGTAAGTGAAAATCTCTCTGAAAGGAGAGCAGTTACTGTTTTATGTGAAGTTCCATGCACTCACAATTGTTCTCAGAAATCTTTTTCGAAAGTCCACTGGAGTTTTCCATATTTCTTCTGACTGCAACCACTACTGTATCAGGTTTTAAACGATGGATGCAATTATGTCACTTCTTTACAAGTTAGGCAGCTTGCTCTTATTGACCTTTAAGAAGTAAATATATGGGCATTAAACAACCTAACAACCTCATCCCAGAGTGTCATGCTTTAGGATGGTTAATGAATAAAGAGCTTATCAGAATCTTTGTAACATATTCGAAACATTCTCCAGAATACCTATAAAATTCATTAGAGACTAATGACCTGCACTGAAGACTGATAAGACAGAAGTTCAAGGGAAAGTTGAGAAAAACATGATCCATCAGAGTCATGGAATTCAAGGGTTTGGAGTAGAAGAGTACTAAGCATATAGATGGAGATCTTTTCTATTTGGAAAAAAAAGGAAATAAATGAAAGAGTGAAAGACAAAACAGGTTTTCTCACAGGGAACAGAAAAAGTCTTAGAATTTTTAATGCTGCATATATCTAAGGTGAGAGCCTCAGCACCAAATCACAGAGTCCATAGGTTATATCTATATTGCTAAGTAAAAGAGGATCAGGAATCAAAGTTATATTCACTGACTTATGTCTGCCCTGCTAAGGGCTTGCTTGGTCTGGAGTAGACTGACCACATCTACCCAACATAACAGTTGAGTTTTCTATGGGTCCCCTAAGGCCCTAAGCAGTAAATGTGTATGTTTTTCATTTCAGGTGTCTGAAATAGTGTCATAGCCACATGAATGATGCTTTAGACCATGAATGTGGGGGCAGGTGTGGTATATTTTGAGGCATTTAGGAGTGGTCCCTGGAGTGAACAGCTGACACAACTGTAGCAGGGCACCGCCCTTTAGAGAGCTTGCTAAAACCTAAATTAGGGATTAGGCAAGCAATTAAGCAATGCGGATGATCAGGGGCCAGAGCCTGAACACTTCTTCTGGTGGTTGTTTAGTTTGTAGTCTACTCATTCCTTCCAAGCCCACGAATGGCTGTCTGTCTGCAATAAACTGCAAGCATAAATCTGTAACTGAGTAAGTAAGAAAGAAACCTGAATTATTATTATTATTATTTCTTTTTTTTTTTGGGNTGTAAAAAGGGAGTATATGCATTCATCAGCCAGTGTGGATGCAACTAGAATTGCACAGGGTGATATGATTGCAGCCCTTTTGTGCAGAATATATTGTGTGTGGAACTAAACCTTAGGCAGAGGGTCAAAATTCAGACTACATAACCTGTAAAGGGAACAGGGGTGGTTCATATGTCTTAGGCTGGCCCTGTTTAAAAAAAATCATTACTTCTTTATGGTGTCAATAGAAGAAGAAAGATTTATTAGCATTGATAAAAGAAGTATAGGTCTGGAAGCAGACAGAAATGCCAGGAATGAAAGCTTTTAACAGTTGAATACATGAAAATGTAGTAACTGAAAAGAGATCATTAAGAGGATAAAGTAGCGGTGCTTATATGCAACTGTAAAATAAGTATAAAAATGCCCAATTAATACTATATAAAATGATAAACTGCGAAATGAAGGGTAATTTTTTTACTGCACTTCTAAAATTGGGAGAAAATCAAGCTGGGAATCACCAGTAGCTATTTGATCTGCTGTATTTTCTAGGGAAATATCAGGTGTGATAATTAGATGGCATCGCCTTATATGCCTTTTGGGGTCTCTGAGCCTCAGAGATCCATTTGGCTTACAGATTAGAATAGAGTAGAATAGTTCAGTTGGAAGGGACTTTCAGAGATCATCCAGTCCAACTGCCTGACCACCTCAGGGCTACCAAAAGCTAAAGCATGTTATCAAGGGCATTATTCCAAATGCCTGTTGAACACTGACAGGCACGGGGCATCAGCCACCTCTCTAGGAAGCCTGTTCCAGTGTCTGACCACCCTCAGGGTAAATAAATTGTTCCTAATGCCCTGTCTGACCCTCCCCTGGCGCAGCTTTGTGCCGTTCCCACGCGTCCTGACGTCGGTGACCAGGGAGCAGAGGCCGGCACCTCCCTCTGCGCTTCCCCTCCTCGGGAAGTTGCAGGGAGCAACGAGGCCGCCTCTCAGCCTCCTCTTGTCCAGGGCAGACAGCCCAAGTGTCCTCGGCCTCTCCTTGCAGGACATGCCTTCCAGCCCCGTTACCAGCTTTGTTGCCCTCCTCTGGAGGCTTTCAAGGACCTTCACCTCCTTCCTGTGTTGTGGAGCCCAGAGCTGCACACGATATTCCAGGTGAGGATTTAGTACCAATGCTAAATCCAGTGGGAGAATCACCTCTTTGACCATCCAGCTGTGCTGTGTTTAACACACCCCAAAATGCTGCTTGCCCTCTTCACTGCTGGCTCATGCTGTCACCCAGCACACCCAGCTCCCTTTCTGCTGAGCTGCTCTCAGCCACTCGTCTCCCAGTCTGTGCCTGTGTCTGGCATTGCTCTGTCCCAGGTGCAGAACTCAGCATTTTCCTTTCATGAACTTCATGCCATTGATGATTGCCCAAATCTCCAACCTACCTAGATTTCTCTGCAAGGCCTCTCATCCCTCCAGGGAATCAACAACACCTCCCAGTTTAGTATCCTCAGCAAACTTGCTAAGGATGCATTCCACTCCTGCATCCAGATCATTGATAAAAATGTTAAACAGCTCTGGCCTTAGAACTGAGTCCTGGGAAACTACACTGGTGACCGTCCCCCAGCCAGATGTAGCCCCATTCTCTATGACCTTTTGAGCACTACTGTTGAGTCAATTCATCACCCAGCGTAGCGTGAACCTGTTTATCTCACAGTTGGACAATTTGTCCAGAAGGATGCTGCGAGGGACAATTTCAAAAGCCTTACTAAAATCCAGAAAGTTTACATCCACTGCTTTCCCTTCCTCTACTAAGGGGGTGACCCTATTATAAAAGGAGATCAAATTACTAAGGTGGGACTTTCCCTTGATGAAACCGTGATTTACTCTTTGCCAAACTACTCTTTGCCATTGTAAGAACTATTTTTGTTAATGCTAACGAAAACTATTCTTACTGCAAACTATCCCTGTAACTGGAGTTTTGATAACAAAGCCAAACTTCATGATACAAGTACCAAAAACACAAAGTTGGCACAATTAAGAAGTGATGAAATTACACAGAACTGAGAACCATATGCAGTTTCAAAGCCAAGTGTGGGGCACGATTTTGAAAAACTGAAACTAAACAAACCCGCAACTAATCAAGGTGTCTGTAACACCCAGTACCCCTTCCATTTGCTGTTTCTAGCAGTGATGCTGACCGGGCATAGAGGTGCAGTGACTTCTCTCTGAGATTCAAGTCCATTAGTCATGTTGCTATTGTCAGCCCAACTGATCAAATTTTATTTTTGAGTTTTATTCTGAGTCACATTTTCTTTGCAGAGAGTGAGCAAACCCTTCAGGTAGGCAGAACGGGAGCTGCCTTTCTTAATTTCTAAAGCAAAAGTTTTGGTTTGTTTGTTTTGCTTTGTTTTCCTAAATAGAACATTTACCCCAGAAAATATCAATTTTGAGGAGCAGCCATCAGCTCCTGAAATAGGAAATGTCATTACCAGAGCATGCAAATGAGGATATCCTGCAGGCGCTGTGACAGTAAGAGATGTCAGGTTGGTATAACGGAGACTCTAGCTGAACATACACTAAGCCAAAGCTGGAGAAGACAGCATTCCTGTGCCATCCTGTCCCTGTCACTTGATTTAAAAAAAAAAAAAAAAAAAGTTTGAATTTTGGCTGTATCTCTGTTGCATCTTTGGTACAAAAAGTGAAGATGGTCTGGGGGCATGAAGAAGTAGAATAGGACTGTTTTATTTTTAGCTCCAACCTCAGATTGTGTTGGTTCAAAGTGTTAAAGTGGACATAAAACAAAGGCCTCAGTATAGATTTTACCCTGTCCTCTACTACTCTTTAGAAAGTGAATCCATATATACCTGAACATAGTGGGAGTTCAGCTGGGTTATTTTTTTTTTTCCTTCTCTGTCACAAATGCATTCAATAAATGAAAGGACATACTTACACTGCCAGTTTTCAAAGTTATGATTAAATCTTCACACAGCCTCCAGAGGAAATCCAGAACACATTTCCGAGGATATGAAGGAAACAATGTTTGCTCCAGTGCATCACAAAGACAAGTAGTTAATGCATGAAAGCATCGACTTTGGGTTTTGAATGAATTTTGACCTTCTCCACAAACAGATATTGATAGTATAGTGCAGGGACTGCCAGCAAGTGCAGAGGTGCCTTTGGTGAGACTTGTGATGCAGTGGAATTTTTTTAAGGGAAAAGTAAGATATGAATAGGAATTCTTGACAGCCAACATTTGAAAAAGTGATTGATTTTTATGCAAATAAGTTCTCTGTTGTGTCACATGCTACTTCATCTATTTCATCAGCTTGAAAGAAGCTATTTGGCTAAATTCATACTTCTAACATAAATTCCAGCTACCACACCAAGAAAGATATTGGGTCATTGATTTTATATTCCTTAGGCTGCTCTAACGAAAAGGTTTTGGTTTGGGAAATATGTTTTCTGATGCAGAAAGAAAAAAAAAATGCATAAGTTCCAGTTTCTAACTGTCTGACTCTCATTTTGGCATAAATAATAATAAGAAAAAGACTATACACTGGCCAAGACATGTGATTATCTTTCTTAAGCTGAAATAAGTTCCCTGTGTGAATTCCCATCTGCTAAAGCAAATGGTAAAAATCTTTTGATTAGAAGAGAGCCAAAATTCATTCCTGACCTTTTTAGATGATTATTGCTATAAATAGATTAAATGTGACCTTTTTCATGTTTTAATTGTCAGGATATTGAGCCTGCAGTTTTGGAATCTGCTCTGTGTCCGGATGCCTGGAAAAGTCTGAATCCAGCTAAAGCTTCACAGTCCCGAGCATGTAGATAGCAAAGGGCCAGGACTCAAGCCCCTGGGTTCAATTTATGTAGCAGCTTCTCCCACACGCAGCTGCACTGACACCAGCAGTAAGGGTTGCAAAACCTCACCCAAATGAGATTTCTGGACATTTTGTGGGAGTTAATTAATTCTATCCTCCAATTTCTTTCATTGTTTTCAATTTTCAACACTTACTATTTTGCACATTTTGCTCTGAAAATCTGTGTTCTGGAAATTCTGTTTGTATTTGAAGTCTTTCCGAAAACTGCCAGAACCCTCAACTCTTACTTCCTCCATGCAACAGCTGGGTACAATGACTGCACAGCAGTGCGGTCTGTTTCCAGGTTGAGGGTGTAATGATGAAATATGCTTTGCTAGAAGATGCCCTCTCTTTCTCCAGAACCTCTGGTATTCACTCAGGATGTCAGAGAGATGCAAACTGGTTTCGAACCCACTTTACTCTCACTTACTGGAGCAGACTCCTCAAGACCTGTACAGATAGTCTGTGGGCATGGTTTTGTTAAGGATACTTGAGGTCCAAACCACTGGGAGAGACGAGGACATGCTTTTGGCGCATTACTGAAGACTATTGAATACTTTTCAGATTATGCTTACACCAGGTGCTGCAGATCCTCCAGCTGGCTACAAGAGAGCTGTTATATTACCTGGAGAAGTGCAACTACATATAATCACACTAGGTGAGGTCCCAGGAGACTAAGTTTACCCATGATGCCCTGGTCTAATGAGGTTTAAATGATGTGGCTGTACAGCTTGCAATTCTGGAGCTAGTACAGTCAGCTCTGGGGGCATCTATATTGACTGCATACAGATGATAGCTCCTTAACTGTTTCTTTTATTAAATATAAAGAGAATTATAAACAGTAAAGGGATATTGAAGTACTTTTATAAGTGAGAAATTCAATACTGGCAAAAGTAGGGCCAGATGTGTCACTGAGTGCTGATGCATATGTACATCACTCCTTGTGACCTGCCTCCCCTGCAGCAGGGCTGCTTGGGACAGCCTATCACAAGTGTATGCTTAAGACTAAGAAACAGAGAAGTCTGGATTGTTTTGGTGCTTGTTGCACGAGTTGCAAGGTAGTGGTATAATACAATAATTTTCCTACTCATTTGTTCTCTCTGAACAGGCATTTCCTAGTCTCCATCCCTTGAAAGGCACCACCCTACCTGAGCCTAACATCGTTTCCTATCATATGAAAACTTGCTGGTAAGCCCAGCTGAATAGCTCAGAAGTCAGAATAAAAGTATCATCCTTCTTGAAAAATCTGCCAGTATTTTGGTCTAAAGATTTTCAACTAACCCATTCTTGGGGGCAACTGCAAGCATGAGACTGCCAGCAGAAATCTGACTGAAGTCACAGCCACATGTTAAAGGTTTCTGGCAGTTCTTTTCAATAGGTTGTGAGCTATCCTCTCCTTCGGTCACATATACTCACCTGCATTTACATTTGGGTACAGCACAAGCCAGTATACCAATGGAATTAATTTCAAAATTAAGACTCTGAGTCTTTTCTGGCTCTATAGTATAAGTTCCAATGTAAAATGTACAGAACACCCACGTAACCATGGCTTTTAGATCTCAAAGTAAATGTTTTCACATAATCATGGATTGCATCCAAGCAAATGTCTGTAAGATGACATTTCTGGAAGCTTTTGCATCTTTACATTATATTTAGTTTACACAATATACTGTACAACTGGAAAAAATGGCCATATGAGCCAGACCAACATTTGACCTCTCATAGAGTGCCTTTGAGAACAGGCTATTTCTCTACCCTCCTCTATGCTAACACCTTTTACATCAGACAATTTCCAAATCAGGAATTTCTTTGAAGTTTCTGGTCTTTCTTCCATAGTTTACTTTTCAAAACATCACAAGGCCAGTGGAATTTTTGTATTCATGTGCTGGGGGCCCCCATGTAACTGAGCCTGGATTAGAGTTTCTCTCTCTTCTTTACATCCACCTTATTTCTCTCTCTCTGATGCAGTCCTGTTCCACTCCGAGTCGCTGGGAGTCCACAGAGTTTCTGGGTGGAGTTGAAGCCTGGACCTCCCGGCCCTAACATCATGCAGCCTTTGTCCCCAAGGGACAGGCCACTGCATTTCTCAACAGAGCTCACCACAGCCATCGTGCTGGAGCACCTTCAGTGTAGAGAGGGGGGCTGCTTGTCCCTCTAAAGGCCCCCAGTTCTGCATGAAATTGATCCAAAAGTGTTTAGGGGAAGGGAACCAACACGTTTCTACTGGAAATGTATCAAAGGGCAAAATCCAGCACCTTCTATCATCTGGCTTACTAATACTACATGCTGTTTCCAGGTCTTCTGTCAAAATAGGTAGTGAGCTGTTCTGTTTGTGGGAACTGCTGTGAGGAGGGTACGACAGGAGAAAATAATTTCCTTCTGAGTGCTTCTAAGTATCCTGTGGAGCCTGATCCTAAGCCCACTGCAGGCATGGACAGTGCTGCCAGAGGGACTTTAATGGTCTTTGGATCAGGTTCAGCTTATTCATACATCAGCAAAAAGATTTTTTTTCTGTCACTAGTTTTATAGAAATTGCTGCGATGTCATCTGGGAACAAGGAGAGGGAATATCTCTGTTTCCTGAGTACAAGTGAAGAGGTTTTGTTTGCTTGTTTGTTTTAAGATACTGTGGAATCCAAAGACGCAGGAAGAGACAGTTCTCTCTCTGGTCAGATATCTGAAAGCACAGCTTATCTTTGGTTTTTAACTTTTATCTTTTGTTTTTCATCTTTTTCCTTTATATTTCTCAAATATAGTGTTTAGCCAGTGGAATCAGATAGATAAAGCAGAGGTCTCTGTCATTTTCAGACTTTTTTTTTCCACGCAGTGCTCCCTAGCTTGCACAAAAAGATGAGATGTCTTTTTGAATGGGAACTATGACTTGTTTTGCTCAAAGGAAGAAAAGCAAGAATTAGAAGAAGATGGATGGGACAGCAAGTGGCAGACATCAGAACACAAGTAACCTAGAGTAAAAAACAAAAACAAAAGCAAAAAAAAACCAACCTAACACAAGTAAAGATGTTAGCTTTCTAAGAAATAAATTCATTATAGTGCTTCTCAGAATATGATGGTGACTACTGCATGCAAAATATGGTCTTTTTTACTTAGTTTCTCCATCAGATCTTCACATATGTATGCCTTTGTTCATGCCTGCAAAATGATACTTTTTGAAATGAATGCTACCTTTCAATGTCAATCCTTATTTTGTCCTATGTCTGTTTGTTACCAGACTCAGCTACTCTTTACAGGGTGGCTTGTGGGACAATGTCCCAAGAAGCAAGGGATGTTATCCACATCCCCACCTGAAATACATCAGCGCAGAGTCCCTAAATCCAGCTGATTCGCTGATTCATATGTGTAATCCTGATCGTCTGCTTAAATATTTATGCTTCAGTTATGAGCTCAGGCCAGGGATGGCCTGGTGAAGATCTGTGCTTTGCACAGAGTGGAAGCATAGTCTGGATGCTAGAGGTATCCAGGCCTAACCCGGTCTAATACCTCAGTGAGGGTGTAGAAACCTGTGACCCACTTCTACAGTTAAGTAAATTGGTACTGATGGAGTAAACAGTACTAAAATACTCACTTCTTTCTCCATCAGGACAGACCAGGTGAAGGGAACACTTATGCTGCTTCTGTACATGCTCCAGCTGAGAGAAGCTCCAGGAGTGGCTGAGAGAATGAAGATTTGTGTTGTGAAGTGGGTTCTTATGTGTTTTCTTTGATGACCCACCACAGACAAAGTCAAGCATCAGGCTTGTCCTCAGGAACAGCATAAATACTTTTTTTTTTTCTCTACCTAGACAACTATTTTCATGAAACATGATTTATTTTATTATTGTTATTATTTTAATCTGCAAGACTGCTGCTCACTGTCAATTTTGGTTAAAATCAAGCAAGAGGACCAACAGCTAAGGGCAAGGGGTTGGCAGAGGCATACCCACATGCATATGCACATACAGAGGAAAGCTACATGTGCTATGATGTTGTAAGCCTCTTCTTCATAAAGACTGACAAAAAAAAAAAAAAAAAAAAAAAAAAGACTTTGCTGCCCAAGGCTTAAGATCTAGCATCTGTCACAGCAAAAAAAGCTTACTCAAGCAAGGAGGCTAGAGTATAACAATAATTATCCTTTTTCTTCCCCAGTAAATACATAAATTAAAAAGATTTGAAATTTTTAAAAAGCAAATCCAGCAAGTCTATCAAAAAGAACACCACAAATATACAGTGTTAGTGACACCAGTCTCAGTCAAGACAGAGCTTTTAAGAAGATGGAGTATTTATAAACTGCCATATAAACTGATAAGTCTGTATGATTTCAGGCACCATAATTGCTCTTTGCTACATCCCAGGGAACACAGAGGGGAACATGAGGTTTCCCATCAAGCTATTTGTCAGTGTAAGTGAACATTTAACAGGAAAATAAAATAGTTAACAACCTTTAAAACAGGCTTAAAATCTTGAAAGTAATGGGCGCCTTTAAAAACTTCAGGAGTGGGTTCTTTATGGGAAACCAAGAATTAAAAAAATGTTTGGAGTAAAGTCAAAATGTTATGAGCAGTGCTCTACAGTAATGACACATATCAGCAGTATTTGTAACCAGAACAATGTGATAAATTTTAATCGCAAGGGACGGGGCTTTGTGGGAAGTGCCTAATACACAGACATCCTTTATAGGTTTCCAGTTATGACCTATGTCTAAAAGACATTTTAATGATAACTAAAGAAAGTAGATGGATTGTCTTCCCAGAGTGTTGAAGGTCCTGCTTGTTGTCATCCGCAGCTTCTATAAAGACCAGAGATTTTCAAAGGTACTCTTCTGTCCTGCTATCAGCACACAATACCGCAAGGATGGGACTATCTAAGATAAAACATGCCAGAGACATGTACTCCTCAGGATTTCCTGTGGGAGTCTGACCAAAAGAAGGCAATATTAATAAATATAAATTCTGGAACATTATTATCACCAGAACCGTGTCACACAGTTTACCCTTGAATTCTTATAACCCCTCTAGTTTCTCAGGCAGTTCAAACATTTAACTGCAACTGGTAAGAGTGTTAGACCTCCCCACTGGGACAATTGTTTTCAATTACATTAAAGGCTCAAAGACTTCGATAGACATGCCAAAGCAAGGAGTTTAGCTTGCTGAACGTTTTAACTCTTTGAACTGATGTGGGATCTGGGAGTCCCCCTACTCTTGGCCCTTGGAAATCCTTAAAAAATAGATGCAATCTGGAAGCATATTACTGCCAAAAATATGTAATAGTCCTCCCTTTGAGGATGCTGTTGTCTTTTTTATTTTCACTTTCTTGGAAGTGGTAGTTAGAGGGAGCACAACAAACACATTGTTTTTCCTGAGGAGCATGAACTAGGCTGGAGAGTGGAGTCCCAGTCAACCACAACCTTCATCAAATATTTAAAGTAAATTCACCTATTTTTTAGATCTTCAGAGCTATCTTTAATTTCTGTGCTCCTTATTAGGGGCATTTCTTGGCAGAGAAATGAAAACACCAGCACTTGGCACTTGGAATACTGCTCCTAGAAAGAAAAAGAAACAGGGAGTTAAAAAACAAACAAACATACAAACAACAACAACAACAAAAAACCCCACCATTTTAAAAAATGCTGATCTTGCAGATTTTTTTGGCCAAAGCCTGGCACACCGTGCAACATAGAGTATAATATCATTCTGCCTACAAGAACCTACAGGATGCCTTCTCTTCAAGGTTTGTTTTTCAGAAATTTCTCTAAATCCTTCACTTTACACAACCATTTGGGCACTCTCTGCCGCTGCCAACTAACACTCAGGTCTGTCTAAATTGATGGTTGTTTTGGAAACTCAAGCAAACATTTAGTTCCATACCAGTCCTGCCTAACAGTAAGTTTTTATTAAGGTATGGGCAGTGGCAGTACTGCAATCTCACATGCTTTGGGATGGTTGCCACTGGCTACTGCTACCTCCCCTTCCTTTCTAATTCAGGATGAATAACAAAAGACAAATAACAAAAAGTAGCTTGTGTCAAGTCATGCTAACTCAGTGCAACAGTAGCTTCTAGACTGGAAACATGGTTTAAAAAACAGCTGTGAGTGGGTGGATCACACTCTAATATTGTATCTCAGTTGTGTTGAGAATATCTTTCTTCATCACTTCCTAGGAAAGAACTGATTAAATCTCTGCACAAGTACGTTTGCAACAGACTTTGTCTTGCTCTTTCCAAATGGAAAACTAGAGCCTGCCTTTCAGGCAATGTGATAGTTTTGTTGTTCAAATCAGAGCATGCTGTTCTTTTTGATGAAATGAGCAGCAGAAAGCAACAAAAAGCTTAGCTCTAAATAAATATAATATACATAAATGCTTTCAGAAGGGAACTTTCATGATTTTTGCTTTCACAGAGATCCTATGAACTCTATAAAACATAAACAATACCTCATAATGAAACACTGTTATTTCAAAGTTGACATCACATCTGACTCAAAGCGTGGCTTTTTGATTGGGATTAAATTTAGTTTATTTGAAGGTTTTAGTATAACTCCTTAGTTATCTAGGACACAAGATAAACATAACTAACATAACATTTATCTTACAACTAAAATGCTGATAAGTATAATTTAGATAGTTAAGAAATATTTTTCTCTGTTTCTTAAATTCTTTGTATGATACATTTGAGAGCATTTTGTGTATAGGAAAGTCACTGTTATACATGTTAAGATGATCAGCTCACCCTTGTTTATATGTTTTTTTTTCTTCTTCCTTTTTTTTCTTTTTTTTTTTTTTTTTTGTACAATGCAGAAAAGGGAAAAATGTAAAAAAAAATACAAACCCACATGTCTAAAAATCAGCAAGCCAGGACCTATACCAGAGAAACATATTTTTGCATTGACTAGGTTTCAGAATAATTTGAGAACATTCAGCCCAGATGGTTGCAGGACAATGTTGGAAATAACACCCGGCTTTAGTTACCCTGGTAGTTATAACCATGCCAGTCCCCAAACGGCAATCATTGGTTAGAGCTCATCCAGTCTGTGGCTCTGGCTATCTTATTAGAGTGTTCGATTCAAACCTGGATTTACTTTGCACAGTAGGAGAAGTGATGTGGTGGGCAAAAATGATCTTTCAGAAGCCACAAGTTAAGCAGATGAATGAAGCTTAGCGCAACAAGGGGCATGAACTAACACCTCCAGGGCCAAAACTATACTTCTGGATTTGCTCAATACTTCTTAAACTGTGCTATAGAATCCTAGCACAGTCAAAGATATAAAAAAACACAGATACAATCTGAAATCATAGTAAAACCCAGAAAATTTGCTGCCTGAATTGGGATTGCATGATCCCTGCACCCAAAAATGAATCACTTTCAGACATGCAGTGACTCAGTAACTACCTGCAGCTTCCCTTAAGAATCTGGGATAGGTTTTAATACTCACATCCCAGAAAAGCTCACATCTCACCTCATCTAATTACTCATTTATTATGCTCATAAAATACAGGTATCTAATGCGTTTGCTATAGTATCTGTTGCTGAATTACTATTAAAATTCTTACAATAAAGTGAGAATGACATCAGAAGAGGTCAATACTTGAAACCAATATGTGAAATGTTCACTTCCCTGTCCTTTGGCTAGGACAGGCTACAATACAGTTATAACTTCTTAAATCCAGGGTTGCTTCAAGCAATCATTCAAATGGTTCCTCCCAGGAAAGAGCCTAGCTGGACCCAAGTTTCCTAGAGAGCTCTCAAGAGGAAGAAAAGCTCTGAACTCCACTGTCCAAGTATATTCTAATAACCAATTATAATTATTTCTTACTTGTTAAATCTGAAATATAGAGAAAGAAGGGCAAAAATTTGTAAGCGAATGAATAGCACATTGAGATTAACAAATTGAATTCATGTTAACCCCAAACAGCTAAATCTGTAACTAAGTTCTTCTGTTTTTGACAGTGTCACCATTCTGTTTGCAAACACTGGCTAGCTCAACACTCACCTCTCATAGTTGTGGTTCAGATCTGTTAAGATTTACTGGTTGTTTTTTCTTCCTATGTATACTAAAGTACAAGGGAAAATATCCCACACTTTTGGGCATTAAAAAAAATGAAAATTCAAATATGACTGCATATAGCAATACATAGGTCTCTGCCCTCTTTGCTGTACATGCTAAAGTGGGGAACCTGATAAAGAGGGGTTAAATAGTGCTGCAGATGCAGCTGGGCCATGTTACACTAACAGGACCAGCTGATGGGCAAGCAGGAGGATTAGAAAAAGGAAAAGGAGATAGACAAAACTGGACTGAGTGCTGGCAGAGCAAGTCTGGATTTTTGTTTAGGGGGTTCTTTAGGATTTTGTAGGGACTTAGATTGTAGAGGGAATTTGAATGTGTTTGTTGGCTAATCTCAGTGCTAGTTTTTTTTTTATTTCTTTTAAATTCCAAAATCTGTAAGGGCTAGCATTGTGAAGGTACATTGGCAAGTACATATTTAGGTGTGTGAGTATGAAGATAACTCTTTCCAAGTAGGATTTTCTGGGTCATAGGTGGGAGTGCTAGCAAGGCAGTCTGATGTAGAAGGGTTGTAGTAGTGTGGGACTAGCATGTACTTCACCAGAAATACGGTGGAGAAAGAAAATAGAAGATACCAAGGGAAGGTCTCCAGAGCTGTGCTTGGAGGAGGGTCTAGCTCTTACTCTCTCTTCTGTGTCCTTTCTTAAGTCACTGAGAACCTGGCAGGGGTTTTAACACCACGCAGGTAACTATCTACCTCTTCAAGTGCTTCTGAACTTCTAGGGGGGAAAAATCAGTGAGCAGATAAACTAAAGAATTGTTGGGTTAGGGGATCTGTGGCAAGGCAGAACTCTCCTGAGAATGCTGTGCTTTGTATTTTTGTCAGTTTTTTTGGGGGGGGAGAAGGGGAAGGGGCAGGGGGAGAGAAATTATAAGAAAGCTACCTTTGCATAAATGACTATGCCCTCAGGGTTCTGGTGCAGCTATGCTCATTTTTCCAAGTATGAACTGTCACGTTTGCTGAAACCCAGAGTTTTTGAGGTACATCTCTATTTCAAAGTAATGGAGATGCTCTTGACCTACTTGGATACAAGTTAGCTAAGGCCTTGCTAGCTGCTCACAAGGGGACTAATGACAGCTTCTGTGTATGTATTTCTTCTCAGGTGGGCTTTGGAGCTAATATCAAGCTTTACGCTGTCACAAACATTTATTCTGGGTCTCTATGCTGGGCTGAGGGTTACAGAGAGTGCACTACCTTACATGAGCAACAGGTTTCTCTTAACTTAATTCTTGGTTTCTGGATCTAACTTGATTTGGTGGCTGGAGGGAGCTAGAGTGGCTGTCCACATAGAGATGGTACAGTGATGGTACATGGCTACAGTATCCTTGCCCATCCTGCTAGCATTCTGTTTTAAAGCAATGCTGTGTGGCTGTTGGTCCAGGTACCAGAGTTTCCAGTCCAAAAGACTTGCATGTGTTTCAGAATCCTTAAATAAAAAAAACTCTAGATGAGATGAAGTTTTTCTCCATCCTGTCTCTCATGACAAAGAGACAGAGCACTCTCTCCATTCTTGCTGAGATCAATCTCTCCTTTAGAGCAGGATTCATAATGTCTTACCTCCTAGAGTCTCTGACTACGTCTGCACAGTTGGATTAAAAGTGCACAACCCCATTGCTTGGCATTGTGGCCAATAGCATGCACTGAGAGAGCTGAACCCCCTTACCCTCTAAACAGGGTAGCTGGGAGTGCTCTCGGACATGCTGACTTCAAGGTAATCTCCAAGAAGAGAGGAGAGGGATAATTTAGCTGGACCAAGCCCCCAGAATGGCCAGGAACATCCCTAACAGCAGCTTGGCTGATCAGACTTGTATGCAGGAACAGCTGCTGGCACTGATTTACTGATATAGTTATGGCTACATAATTGAGGGCACAGGCTGCAGAGTCCTCCTGCACCTTGTCTGTAGGGTTCTGGTGCCAGCTTCTTACCACAACATAGGTATGTAACCCAGGGGACACGAATTCAGTGTAAATGAGGCTGACTTGCTTTAGTCTTTCCCTTGCAGCAGAAGCAGTGTCTGCCACTACACTAAGCTTTTTAATTCTGGGTTTACGGAAGCTGTCACTGGCGAGGGGACTGAGACAGAGGGGACTGAGACAGACCAAGTGTCCACTAGCAGGTACCCGCTTGTGGCATGCTAACGTGAACAGTTACAGCTGGCTAATGTCCTGGACTCATGTGCCTTGGCTTATTACCCAGTTTGTGAGAGGTGAGAGTAATGAACATGTGCTTTAAATCCATCTGGAGTTTATATCCAAATTCTCTCTTACTCTGATAACTCAGTATTTATTACAGTCCTAATAGACCTCCTGTTCTGTAGCTTCTTCCTGAAAGACCATAAGACTACATAATAGTTCTGGCAGGGGGAATGTCCTCCTCCTCTACCTCTGTTACTCTCAGCCATTCTTTAGCTCACTCTTTGGGACTGCATTTACCATTTTCCCACAGGACAGCATTTAATTGCTCCTTGACTGACCTTCTACCTTGTCCTAACAACTTTGCCCCTGAGGTCATTTCACCAATTCATTATTCTCACAGAAGGAGGAAAAAAAAGCCCCTCCTAATGTCTAAGCTTCTCTTCCTATTATTTCAGAGTTGATTAAAGAGAATGATTTAGCGTTATTAACCACCAGCTTTTAAATATCAGGTAGCAAAGCAGTCCCTGAAAATAATGGCTTGAGAAACCCCCACACCCTTCTATGCTGAGAAACTCTAGCTTTCACACCCAGAAATAGGTGCAACCTGATTTGTGATAGCAACTTAAATATCATGCTGGGTCATTCAGCATTATCATCTTCCCTATTGCAACATTTGCTTTAAAAGTAGTAGTAGAACCAATTCAAATCTGTGCTCTCTCTAGGGAAAATAACAATGTTTTGTGAGACACTGCATTCCTAAAGTTTCAAAAATCTGGTAGTCTATCATGCAGATTACTGATGCTTATAGCACTCTGATGAAATCAGGGGATCATGGTCTGTGCTCTAAGAACATTTATTAATAGCCATGAGGGAAAATGAGGTATAGAAATCATTTAATCATTTCCACAAGTGCTTCTCCATAAGGCCACAGGGTCACCTTCCTTTCCTTCCCATACACTCCCTCCTGTCCACTGGCTTTGGGCTCAGAAGGGAGCTACACTGGCATGGTGTTGCAGCAGCCCATTAACCCTTCATAAGACACTTGTAAAATAGTCGTGTAATGTGAAGTATGATCACAGCAAACAACTTGCAACGTTAATGTATTTTGTGTACAATCTGTTCTGTCCAGTGCTGGTGTTCATTTGTCTAGTGGTATGGCATCAGCTTTTTTATCAGCTTTTTTTTTTTTTTTNTTTCTTTCTAACTTTTCTCATTTGTGCAGCTTTCCTTTTACAAATGCATCACTCATCGGAAGTTTCAAAACAATATTTGTAAAAGGTCTTTAAAATAATGATGAATTACTGAAATGAGCATTAAAAAAAAAATAAATCTAGTAACTATTCATCAAGATTACAAACTAGAAGTGTATTTCCTCTAGCTAATATGTGGAACACTTCACCCTGGCATAGATAAATCATGAATCAGCCAAGGGGTTAGTTAGAGCTTCCAGTTTCTATTAGGTCAGCTTACTAAGGCTGGTTGTCTGAAGAAGTAAGGATGCAGAGGTTATTTCTTTTTTTAAAAATGATAACTGAATTTGGGGGTGAATATAGAAGTAGAAAAAGTGTATTTTTCCTTGTATTACAGTGAAAGAGGATCTGAAACTGTTCTTATGCAGTAGTTTTTTTTTTTTTTTTAGCAAAAAGAAGATCCAGAAAAGGAGAAAAGAGGGAAGATTTCTCTCAAGTGCAGGGCTACTATCCATAAGAAAAAGACCTTCCTGTGCACACGCGAACAGGGTAGAGATTTACACTAAGACAAACAACAAAGTAGGGTCTCGTGTTGTATGTACTCACAAGGCTGCAGGCACTGGCTTTAAAATGTTTCATCCTGAGTATCCAGTGTCTCCCAGAAGGACGTGCAGTAGGAGGAAGCGTGAGGTTAAGAATTCAGCAGGATTGGACAGATAGTCTAAAAGCTTGGGTAGACAGTCTGAAATTCATTATGAGAGTGTATCCCAGGGGTCACCACAAACATCTTACAAACACTGGTGAACTTTTCTGCAGTCCAGAACTGCAGGAACGAGTGTGGTGAGTCATGAGATGTCTCCCCCTCTGTGCACATATACTGGGAGGGAGAAAAAGGGACATAATTATAGGTATTCTCTGAAGTGGTTAGATACGTAGGTTGCTTCTATTTTTAAGATCTCCAAATTAGCAAATGTGATCTGACTTCCAAATGTTGTGAGCATTTCTTAAGTCATGCCTCCTTTCAGTCAGCCCCAAGAATATCTCTTAAGTTGAATAACCAAAACTTCTCAGATTTCTACCCATTTCTTAGTAATCTAACAGTAACATGCACTTATGCACATGTACACCAATACCCTTTAATGACTAGGAGTGAGGAAAAACACGAGAATACGGTGAAATAGAAAACCCATAGTGAAAGAAAGGTTATAGGCTGATGAGGCAAAAATCAAAGTGAAACGATTTTGCATTTCAGTAAATGCTTTGATTAACACAACTGAACCTGTTCAGAAGTATTTGCAGAGTGACTCAGTGAAAAATGAATTAAGTGCCTTAAGATCTTACAGTGAGGTTACCTAGCACTGTAAGCAGATGTCGTCTCGAGTAACAGAGTTTGGGTGCAAATCCAGCATCAAGCACATGCAATGTATTTGATTCTGAACACCTGCCTTGGCTCCCTTTCAAAGAGTTTTGGGCATTTCTGCCTTCCTCATACCATTGCTTATGATGTTTTCAATTTGCATTAGTGTGTTATAAGTTTAAAAAGGCAATTACGCCTCCATGCTGTGGTGGTATAGGAAATATCAATGAAAGACATATACACTAAAAAATGAAGTGACTGTTCTGTACTCTGTGTTACATATAAGCTTCCAATCACCTAAGTTTTACTCCTGGAGGTGCTTTGCACAAGAGTAGTCCTTCTGAGTGCAGTGGGATAGCTTTATTTCCGAATACAATGTAAAATATTAAGCATGCTAAGGGCTTGTAGGACTTGGGCCTAATGTCAGAAAGGACTTTTGCAGTCACAAACCTGAAAAACTCTAACTGAAAATAGCTTCATATCACATTTGTTCAGATTTCTGAATTGCATGCCACTTAGATTGTTTCTCTTGCAACAGTCTGCCAATTTGTTGTCATCTTCTTGTAAAGACTTTTCATCTGAAAGTTCAGTTTTGCAAGTACAAGATGTGGGAGCTAAGATGATATATTGAGGCATATAAGTAATCAGGAAAAAATGCAGTTCAGCCCATGTATTCTTTGGAAATATGTATAAATATTTACAAATTATAGAGTTAAATCCAACTCATTTTGTAAATGAAGGGATATTCTGCTTTTTTTTTTTTTT
>VXAA01000560.1:62084-116928 GCA_013399115.1 Anseranas semipalmata
AAAAAAAAAAAAAGAAATTGCAGGATAATTGGGATATTCAGTTTTCAAGATTCTTTGTTCTCATCTCTTTCTTGGGAAGCAAAGCTTCATTTCAAATATGAACTAAATATAATAATTATAAAGTGATTAAATACTGCCAGGGAGGGAAATAACTTGTACTTCCACTGAAATGATTTGTTTCAGATGCAATTTTTTTCAGTTTTTCATTACAATGATAAAAGGAGAAAATACAAATTCTTTTCATATTGACTCCAAATTATCCAAGAAGGAGCACTGATACATTTGGAAAAAGAATAATATCTATTTTTTTAATGGAATAAGAAACTTCTTTATATAGAATAGGGAAATAGGTGGAGTTACTTTTAATCCTCATTCACTTTCCTTCATAACCTTGTAAACAGTTGCCTAAGCACACATAAGAAAGTGGCACAAGACAGGAGTTTTGGCTTCCTTAACCCCAAAGTGCCACCAAGAATGCAGGAAAAGGAAACACAGGTCCATGGGTCTCCTATGCCAATGAGAACTGGCCACTTAAGTAAGGCTAATGGGTTAAAACTGTGGTTGTATTGCAAGAATCGCCATCCTTGTGAGACCAAAATTACAAGTAAGTCTGGCTGTTAGGTGTCAAGTTCAACTCTCACAGATTGCCCAGTGTGGTCTGAGCCAAATTTTCAGATGTTCGTCCATGAACGGAATAATGCACATGTCACTCAGGGTCTGTGCTTGCTCAGACAACACCTCCATTAAGGCTTCAGAAGAGAGATTTTCCTGCCTAGAGGTCATGTGGAGTCTGTAGTGAGACTGGTGTGTAGTTTGGGGCATGGCAAAGCACAGAATCATTCACAAAAGGCACTGTGTTAAGAAGGTAACTGTTTAAGATTCACTAATTGCATGAACTTATGTCTGATAATTATCCTTGTTGCTGATATTAACTTTTACAATAGGAATTACTTCCCCAGATGTTCCATAAAATGCATGGATATGTAAGTCAGAATTGCTCGGTGAAATTCTAGAATCTGCGTTATGTAGGAAGTCAGATTAGATGATTGTAACACTTCCTTCATGACAGAAAAATTCATGACACTATTAGATGTTTTGTTAAATTGGAGACTAAGTGATAAGCAAAATTAATAGATTTCTGTATTTCTCTGGGTGGTCCATCCATAACAAGGGAATGCTGCTTCTGTGCTCTGATCTGTGTGCATGCACTATATATGTATATGCATAGACCTAATGCTGATAAATAAATGTAACCTTATTCTCAGGCTGATTTCTTAAAAGCTTCATAGAAGATTGGAGACATGCTTTACGTACTCCTTTTGTGCATAAAAGTAACTCTGAATCCAGTAGCCATTCTAGACAAAAAAGCTGCCGCTTGCATTTCAGTGAGGCTGTTCACAAGAGCAGACCTTTGCAAAATTGAACTCTAAATGTTGCTTAGAGTTGCAAAGAAGCTTAAGTGCTGAACATGTCTTCTGTACATGTTTCTTTTTAGCCTGTTCCTGGCTCTATACCATCATGCTTTCTTCGCAGGAAACATCTATGCTAAACATCACTGTCAATTCCAAGACAAGAGACACATTCAAAAGCACATGGAAGCTTTTTTTGTTACCATAAGTTGCCCGCAGAGGGTCCATTCATTCTGTTTGCTTGTTCCACTGTGTAATAGCTCAACTCAAGTATCAACAAGATAAGCTTTTAAAAGCAGAATATTCCCAGCTGTTGCGGTCAGGCAGCAGCAGCAGGTTCCTATCTGAGGACAGCAGAACAATCCAGTGCACCCGCAGCGATGGCAGTGTCGAGGAGCAGCATGTGTTCTCTGTACACAGTAGCGAAGGGTCCAATAGACAGCAATTAGCACCAGCAGAATGAAGATGAACGGTCATATACATAACCTTAATAAAAATGTCACAGAAGAGAAATCTCACACCATATGGATCCATGCTGAACTCCCCCCCCCCCTTTTTTTTTAAGGAGCAAGACAGCTCCATTTCTTTATAGTCTTTTGTATAAATTTCTCTCCTTATTTTTGTGCAGTTTTCTCTCTCCTTAAACAATATGGGATTCTCATTTTGTAATAACAAAGGAAAATTATGTTTTCATTTCTGTATTTTTATATACCTGCTTAGTCTCAGTGTTCCATCAAAAGTATCTCCCATTCAGCCTTAGCAATGTGAGTAGATTATTTGAATATAATTAGATCCCATTTCCATTCACTTCAGAAAAGAGCTCCGTCAGAATTTGCAAGATTTTATTCCCGTCAAATTAGTGTAGTATGGAAGAGGGTATTGCTGGTTCTCGGGTCTTCTACTTGAGTTTTGGATGTGGCAAATAACAAAAATTTCATCCTTATAAACATCGCTGTTACAAATAATAATTCTAAAATGATTTTGGCAACAAGATTTTGAAGTAAAAAGCTGCTTGGTGATGTCATTTTCATCTTTTCACCTCAAGATAAAATCAAAAAATCAGTATGAAAAACAATAAGGGGACACTGGGAGCAGGAAGAAAATCCATCCCCAAAAGGGTCGTATTACAGTTTTGTGCTTATTCTCTTAAGGTTGTTTCTTCATTTTTTACGAAGCAAAAGTGAACATTATTGACACTTTGCTGCATTTGAGGTTTGAAAACAACATATTTTCATCCTTTCTTCCTCTTCTCTACTCTCAATAATAAGACTCCAACCCTTAGAACGTAGCTGTGAATTTTGTTGATTACATTAACAGAAGATAGGGCTGGAGAGGACCTCATGAGGTCTTCTAACGACCTTCTTGCCAGTACACTAGCTGCAGATGTTTGCCTGAAGACCTTCAGAGAAAGAGATTCTACCATCTCCATCCTTCCTCAGCAGGCAAATAAGCTGATTGCTCTCCTATTCCTAAAACTAGGAAGTTATTCAAATATTAAGGGATATCAGTCTCCCATTTTGCAAGTGAGGCTCATTTCTTTTTGTCACATGTATATGGAGAACAGATTATTCCCTTCCTCTTTGCGATAGACACTTGCATACTTGCAGGCTGTTGTCATGTCTCCCTCTGTTTTCTCTAGATTAAACAAAATAATTTCTTTGCATCTCTACATCCTTTGTATCCACAGTGATGTCTTCTACACTTCTGATTATTCTACTTGCTCACCTCTGGACTTTGTCTTTACTTTATCTGTAGCCAGCTTGAAGCATGATGCCCAGAACTGAGCACAGTACTCCGGCTGAGACTGCATCACTTCTGAGTAGGATGGAGGGATTTTATTTCTTTTTTTTTTCTTCTTCTTCNTTTTTTTTTTTTTTTTTTGTAACAGAAAAGAGCCAACTTGCTGTCTCTTAGCTCCATTGGTTCTCCAAGGCTTGACATACCAATAAGATGGCAGGTCATGACTTGAAAATGCACAGAGGACAGAGAAGTTGCAAAAACCTCAACCATTTTACACAGGATTCAGCCCTTCCAACACTTAAGTTATATGATCTATTTTACCCATGGGAGCATTTCCACTGAAGTCAGCAGTCATTCTCACATGTGGAAAATTTGGTCACATAACTAATAATTGAAGGATTAGGGCCAGGCTATTTCAGAGAAAACACAATGAAAAAATCCAAGTGGGATTTTGGAATTCTCCTGCCTCTTGTGCCGCCCCTTTCCTGTTAACACGGTGTGGTATTTCTAAGGACAGGGACAATGGTGAATAGGGAGGCCCTGATCTGAGCCCTGGGACATTTCTTCCAGGAAAGCAAACTTAACAAATCTTTATTTAGAGAAAGAAAATATTATTATCTCAAGGAACAAAGCAACACACAGAAATACCCGCAGGAACATGAGTGTGGACAAATGCTAGTATGACATCTCATCTTCCCCCTCGTCCCCCTTGTTCAGCTTTAGTGATGACAGCAATCCACTTACAGCATGCACTAAGCCATGACTATCTTCTTTTAACTGTGCTCACTTGTAGTCATACTGCCATATACTTCTCTAAACAGAAGGGAAACGGATGCATGCTTACAAAAATTGCCTTTGACAATTTTAAATGGAGTGAATAATGAATCGGTTCTGGCTCAAAAGCCATTGAAGTCTCTTTCCCTTCCCCAGCCCCTTACTACACACTCCCTCTGTGATCTGAACATTAACTCTTAGGGTCTATTGACTTAACATGATTTGAGGGTTGCTGGTTTGCATCAATATTTCTAAAATCCCTCTTATTATCTTGCATACGTCAAAGTTTGATAAGAAGGAAGAAGTATGAAGCTATTTATAATTCAGAATGACTGTTACCAAAAGGTATTTAAAACCAAATCACAGTAAGTCAGAGTTTACTTTTAAATTAGCTTAAACAAAAGACACATTTTGAAAACAATTAGTAAATCTGACAAAATTAACTTTGACCTTACCATTTAATAAATGCCAACACAGCTTTTCTTCCAGTGTCAGTGTGCATGTGTGTCTGTGTGTGGATTTTTGGCACTGCAGTAATTTCACAGCAAAGAGATGTGCTGTGATTTAACTCTCAGGCAAGAGTTATGCTTTACTGCTCAGGAGCTCCCCTTGGGGGGACGTGCTATTTCATTGCTCTATTAGGCTGGAGATCCATCTGAACAGACAAGTCATATTAGTGTTTCATTATTCTCATTATTTCTGCTAAGTAGACATCCTCTTTCAGCCCAGCTTTCTGGTCATCCTCACTCCTTGGCTCACAGAGGAGAGTCTTTTTAGGTTTCTTCTTAATTTCTCTCAGTCTTCCTCAAAAAACAACCAACCAACCAACCAACCAACCAACCAAAACCAACCAAACCAAAACAACAACAACAACATCAACATCAACAACAAACACAACAAAACCAAACAAGAAACAGCAACAACAACAAAAAGGTGAAAATATAAACTGCCTACCTTCCACCCAGACTGGGAAACGTGATTGTAATGCTTTAGTAAACACACAAAAGATGTGCTGGTGAAAGTATCATTCTGCTAAGCTGGGATCTGAAATTTACCAGTCCAGCTGTTGGCATCCCCTTGCCAGCCAGTGTCTGTGTTTTTCTGTTCTTGCCCAGACCATTCACAGACTTACATGGTGAGAGAAGTTTGCACTTTCTCCCTCTAGAAGGAGAAAGTCTTTTCTGCGGCCTGAGCAGACCTGAACATCCCAGTGTCTGTCATGACTGAGCCATCTCTGAGTGGCAGGGTGGGACCACAGCCCTCCTGAAGTCCCTTCCTTCCCGAGTGATCCCGTGGTGTCCCCATAGCCACCTCAGCTCCTGCCATGAGGCTGGCAGAGCTGAGGGACAGCTGGGAGGTCTCCTTTTGGCATCATGATCAATGGGTCCTTAGAGCCATCTTCCCCAGCAGACTGACTGGCAATGCCCTGAGAGGGCATAGGCTTTTTTGCTGTTCTCTCTTTTGGGAAGTTACCTTCCTCACCCAATGTTTCAGTCATTCCTCCCACATAGGCTTCAGGTCTCACCACTACCTTAACTACTGATATAGGCTGGAAACATATTGTTCAGCTTTTGCTTGCTAGGGTCAAGATCTGTAAACATGGTCCCCAGACTGACCTGGTCCCTCTTAGTTTTTGTGTTGAGCTTTTTCCTTGTCCAGCCATCAGGCAGCAAGATTAAATAACTTGCTGGCATTTGGGGGTCTGTTGACTACCAGATGACACACATTTTTCTTTCTGTGGTTCTGTGTTGCGATTTGTGTGATACTGGGTCTGTTCCAAGTTCGAGGACTGGGTCCATGCCCTCATGGCTTGTTTCCTGGTTGGGATGGCAAAGCCTGGGCAGGATCAGTCCCATTCTCATAGTGTCCCCTCTCAGTGCCAGTTTTCACATTAAGGAGACAAGCCAGGACACCAAAATGAACTCCCCAGATGAGGAGCTTGATCCAGGATCCCTGGTCCTGCAGTAGCACATTCCAACATATAGGTTTTGCCAAAGCCTGAAAGCTATAGGCAGAGTATCTAGGCTTGCTCTTCTTGCTGTCGTAGATTAGCTGTTGCTGCTGACCTTTTGCTATAGATACACAACTTCTCCTGTTTTGCCTTCTCATCATGATAGTTTCTTGCAAGTTCCCAGCCAGACTCGATCAATCCTTTTTGTTTGTTTGTTTCTTTGTTTTTTTTTTTTTTTTCCCCACAGGCTGTCAGAAATATTTAGATGCTCAATGGAGCATCATATCCTCTTGATGCTCCCTCAGCCAGAATTATATGGCATAACACCTTCTCTTAGTAGTTTTTTACTAAGATAGTACAGACTTAAATTCACTTTTTTCTGACTTAGAGGAACACACCACCCGCTTTCCTAATTTATTACACATAACCCCTCCTTCCACACTGAAGGATGCCAGGTATCTGCTAGCTGAGCTGTCTACCATCTTTCCCCAGCCATCTTTTTCAACCTGCTTGTAACATTTTGAAGTATATTCCTTGACCATCACCCCTCCCAGGTCACGGTAGTGATACTACCATGCAGGTTTCTGGACCTAGTTTGTCCATTAATGGATGGTGAAAGTTAGGCATCCTAGCTCAGGCCTTAGCCTGAGAACTTAATTTTTCAATACAACATGCAAGTCATGCAATCCATAGAACAAATTACCAACTTTGTTTTGTAATTGCTTTGAAACAGCCCCATTTATAAATGTTGATTTAGTCCTGCTGGCAATTGTTTTCCTGATCCTTTTAGTTAAAAAATGGTCTTTCATGTACGTTTTAGAAAAATCCAAGGTGCAGGCTCTTCTGAAGTTTATTAATCAACTTAAAGATTAACCTATCAATTTAAAATGAATTATACTCATATTTCTGTCCCAAACTACATTTATCCATGTAGTGAGGATAGCTTACGAATGTTTTGTTGAAAAGTACTATCCTTGTTGGCTCTATTTATCTTCAAAAGGCAGCTCCAGACTATGGGCTTTCATTTAAAAAATAAATAAAAAGGTCAGCCTTTATGGCACTAAAAATTATTTTGAGAACCTGAACCAAAGTATGATGGCTTGCCTTCCATAGCCTGGAGACAGTGTAAAACTATAGCCGTGCTGTGTGAACCACTTCATTCATCTCAGCCTTTGCTTTGACTTGCTCATTTGTTATTTATTTACACGCTATAGGCCAGACTCTCTGCTGTGCCAGAGCTCCACTCAGTTTGGGGATGGGTCATAAGGAAGTCATTACAGCTCCCTGGCCTCCGCACGATTTCTCCTGGTTGCCAGGCAGCCCTGTGTTAGACCTCTTGTGCAAGGCTCTTAACGGTACATTAACTTCAATGTGACTTCAGGATACGCCAAAACCTTGGCACATGCTTCTCTTCCTGCCACATACAATCCTTAAGGAAAGTAGCCTGATTTTGGAAAGATACTGACAGTTAACTTTCTCGAGTCTGCATGGTGCAAGATATAGTAAAAATTAGGCCATTTAGGATGAAAATACTTAAGCCAAATACAGCTTCAGAATTATATGCAGTCATCTGTGATGGAAAATAATTCACAACTCTGTTTGTTCAGCTCTTGGCACGACAGAGCTGGAGGCTTTCAGGAACTTCTGAAATATAAATACCACTTGTAAAGAAATGGCATTGGAAGATGCTTCCCAAGATAAAAGGTTAAACGGCAGGATGGAGACCACTGTTGGAAACCCTTTTGGCCTCCCTGGTGCTTGGCAGCCTTTAACAGCACCACTGCCCAGGCTTTTCCCATACAGCTGTGCCACATTAGAAGAGCCTAGAGATCAGCCCCTCCATCCTGAGCTCATCCCACCCACTTCAGGCACTCCAGAGAGTTGCCTGGTGAGGCTGGTCAGCATGGGCTCCTCCTGTAGCCAGAGGAGAAGCATATCTCCAGAGGGTGATTCTGGCCACTTAAGATCATCACCTACTTTAAAGAGAGCTGAGAACAGCTTGTGTCCTAACATATGGGCTGCTGTGAAGCGTCTAAGATTAAGTGAATAGGCTTTTTAACTATTTATCTCCACGTCTGAATACACTGAAGACTGTTAAGGAAAGATAAAGATGTATTTCCATTAAGGGGTTCCTTTGCAAACTGAAATGTTTATTGTTTTGATTGTTTATCGTTCCATGAATATTCAATTAATTTTGCAGTGTTTCTGTTCAGTGACAGGACCTAATTGACAGACAGGGACCTGTGGCCCCAGAGGATGAAAATCAGGAGTTCCCACTCATCTTCAGGGCCCAGGGTGAGTCCTAATTTTTGAGAACTGTTTTTTCTATTTTTCTATCACAACACAGTTCCTCTGACTGGAATTGCTCAGTCCACTTGTAGGTAGACCTGCAGCATCTCCTCAAGTACCCCTGTGCTCAAAGCTAGGGCAGAAGCCACACCTGGAGCCCAGCTTTCAACTGTCTGAACCAAAATTTGTCATTTCTGTACACGTAAATCCAGCAAGATTTGCAACAGCCAACTTCCACTGATTTTTACAACAAACGAAGCGGGCACGTGGTAGGTAATGTCTCATTTGTCATGCAGCACTGGAGCTGGTCCTTAGTGACTCTTTATTTACACTAGAGGGCTGACCTTGACAGATGGACTAATGATTTTGCTGGGGCCAGGGAATTTGGGGTGGCTGTGGTCTGTGAGACTCCTCTGCTATCTGGTGGGAGGTGAGCTGAATGAGGACACTGGGAGATGCCTCTTCACTTGGTGGGGCCTGCACCACCCCAAAACATGTGTGAAGCTAATATCTCAGGGGCGGCGTCCCTCGGTCAAACTCAGCTGAAAAAAGCCAAGTGACTGGAAAGTTACTGGGTAATGGGGTAATTGACCTGCATGAAGATAAACAGACACACGTGCACACCCATATGCACATGTACATAGCACTCACCCGCCAGCCTCATTTAATCAGAAAGCCTGTTAAAACGATAGCACTTATTTAGCAACCTGTTACGAGGCATAAACATGAGGGGACCTACCTCAATTTTCACAGTCAGCCTTACTTGTAGCATTTCCTACTTTTCAACTGCTTGATACCGTAACAACTTTACAAGCCTCTCTGTGAAGTTCAGGTAGGGAGGCATAATTCAAATTGCAAAACCTCTGAAATACCACACTGAGACCAGTATAGTCTAACATGTGTATGTGTCCAGTTTTTGAAGACTACTTTCACTGTGTATACTTTAGCTGTTTGTGTTAACAGAGGAACAAACAGAACTTGTTGCCTTTTATTTTTCTTGTGGACCACTGTTAGCAGAGGATGAGACAAGTGTCTTGCCAGTGGGTTTCAGAATTATTTATTTAAGGCAGTAGAACAGTAAGACTCAGGATGCTTCCACCCCAGCCTCTGTAGTCCTTTCCTCTGCCACTCCCCTTCTGCTAGACCCTCTCCTTTCTCCTGTACATGTCTCCCTCCTCCTCTCAGTTTTATTCTGCATGCCTGCCCAGTCCAGTTCTCTCAGACCTTCCTTTCTCTTCGCACTTGCTTTGATTAAATAGTCCTTGCGCACTGCCTTAGACAGCTCCCCCCACATCCCCAACCAATTTTCTGTCCATCGAGTCTCAGGCTACCTTTCCAAGAGCTTGTCCAGTCTTCCAGAGGCAGTGAGGGCCCAAGACACAGTGTGCCACCCTGCAGTTCTGGATCCCACCTGCAACTCAGGTCACACCGACATTATAGGGCAAAGTCCTGGTGTTACTGGGCTAGCTTGGGCAAGCTGCATGTGTCAGCTGGTCTGTGTGGAACTGTTTTGGTGCATCCATGGGTTGTGAAGAGGTCAAGAATGCTTACTGAGAATGGATTTCATAGACAATTTTAGCCGTTAAAATCAAAACCTCAATTTGTCACACTTAGTCTGATTTTTCAAAGCAATAGAATCTGGTTAGATGTAAATTGAAACAGAAAATGGTACACACTTGATCAGCACAAAGGACCCCATCCTTGCCAAGTCTGAAGTGTCTTCTGGAAAGCGTGGGGGCATTTGGAGAAGAGGTTGCCAACCTCTAAAAAAAGAGAATGAAACAAAATATTTCCCCCCCAGCTCCTGGCTCAGAAATGGCTGAAGTATTTTGCTCCGTTAGCAAATAATAATCAGCTTGAGGCATGGAAAATAACAGTACAGCCAGTTAAAGTCTGACAAAGCTTTGAGGAGCCAGAGCCAGAGATCTCAGGAACTTTCAGAGGAGGCACAGAGCATCACCCTAATAACAGTAATGCTGCCTTAAGGCCATTAAGCAGGCAGGCTGTTCCCACAGGGGACAGCAGCTTCCAGGAATGTCTCAGTGTAGGTGCTTGCCTGCTGCTGGGCAGTGATGAGCAGCATGGTGCCAGTGAGTGCCATGGGGGGATTGATCTACCAAATGGGGTGCAGATTGCTTCTCTTCTTCCTCGGGTTTCCTCCCGCAGAAGACCTAAGGAGATGTTATTAATAGCAGAAGTTCAGAGAGGAGGAACTGCACACTCTTGATCTGGCTCAGAAGGACACTGGGGCACGAGAGGATTTAAGCATCTTCACTGCTTTAGGGAGGAAGCCAAAATGTTTCTGTGTGGCAAGCACAGTAGGAAAAGCATATCTCAATTTGGGATTAAATTAAGCACCATGTCAGAGGCAATGTCCTTGAGCTGTCTTGCATCTTCGCATTACATCAGTAATGCAGAACTCATGTTCAGGTGCTTCCACCTTATTTTCACCACCCCATCTGGATGCCTATTTCCACAGCCAATGGAGAAAAGTGGGCATCTCCTGAAGGTGATTCAGCCCAATTCAGACAAGCAAACAAGCTAGTCCCTAAGCCCAGCACAGGCTGTCCTGCCTTACCTCCCACAGAGCCCTGAGACAGGTACATTTCATTTTGTGGCGACACTTGTCTTACAAACTTCAGTAAAGAGAACCAAATGCAAAAGTGATTCTCAGGCATAGTGTTCCTGAAGGAGGCATTTGTACCTAGCAGAGCTCCTACTCTTAAAGGTGTGCCAGTCCCCACCAACACAGGCACCGCTGATTGTACCAGTCCCTTCTCGCTAAGTGATCCTGCAGGACCCATTAATATTTTTGAAGAACTGGTTCCTAAGGTAGGGGAGAAACACATTTGTTGCCTGGGGTGGCTCTTAGATTGTAAATCATATGGCAATCCCACGTAAATACCTTAGAGAGCTTTTAATGAACTGTGTCCCATAGGTGAAAGCCAACAGCAATATTAGAAATGGTGTTTATTTTATAGCCTAGAAACTGCATTTTAAATGCTAGTATAGGTTTATATGACAGTTCTATTAAATATAAAATAGACCCATTACAAAGAAAGCCCTTTACATCTGCTTTTATCTGTGTCTAAATGGTATGCCCAGCTCTGCAATTTCTCAAATGAGACATTTTTAGAACTTTATTTATGTTACAGCCATAACAAACTAGCAACTAGAAAACTATAATGGGCACAAACGGCTAATAAAAATGAGATTGTTGAAAAATACTTCTTAATAGCAATTTACAAAGGATCCTGATAAAACAGAACCGAGGCTCTGTTTCCCTGGATGTTTGCCACCACTGTAATCACAGCCATTTGGCAACAGGTACTCCCCCTCTTCCATCTTCTGTGACCATTTCCCTCCGAGTATGCTGAAAGCCAAGTACCCTGAGGTTATTCCCCGCCCTGCCATCAGTCTGTTGGTGCCTACTGATCTAGAGACACTGTGCAGTGGTTCCCCTTTTCTCCCCTCACACCATGCACTGGGTGACCTGACAGAGGAGGCATGCCAGGGGCTTTGTGTCATACTCAGAGGGGAACAGGGCAGCAAGCGAGGATCTGTCTCACACATGCGGAGGGTGCCCCTTTTCCTACTGAAACCTGCTTCACTGCTCTGATGAACCGATCTGTTTATACAAGCTGGCTAAGATGAGCAGGTCAAACTTTCTGTTTATAAACTGAAAAGTATTTTACCCCAAACTCCCCAGGCAAAAGACTGGGGGCTGAAATGATTTCTTTTGCAGGACAAATTCTGTGGGATTCTGACAATGTCCATGTGGCTGTTCATGTGACGTCAGGGAGAAACTTCCTACCACCCAAGGAAAAGATGCCTTCTTCCAGATGCACACTTGTCCGCAGCAGACCTACTGGCAAGCCAAAGGAGGAAAGGGCAAGGCAGTGTGTTCAAGTAAAGACCAAAGTCCTTGGTCTGATCTAATTGCAGGTAGTGTTGAATATCATTGAATATAAACTAATATTTTAACCAGTACAGCATCATACCTACCTAAGAAGGAAAAGTTCCTGTTAATGAGTTTTTATATTCCATGGAAAACAACCAAGTTGTAGAAAAAAAGAAATAGTTTTTGGTAAAGAATCAGCAAGGACTGAAAACACTGGACATTGCATTGTTAAAAAAAAGTTAGTGATACATCATAGCATCACTTAAGACCTGCCCTGGAAGTTGGATGTTCATGACACTATTTAGGCTTACATAGTAAGAGATAGCCCAAGCTCCATGCAAAGTGAGATTTAAATCAATGTGGGAAGCCACTCACCCAGTCTCCCCAGGGAGGCTGCCAGGAGCAGTAGAAATAGCACCCATGTGCCAGGAATCTCAGCCCAGCTCCCTTTTGGACTCACAGCTTTCTGCAGTCATATACATCCATCATGCTTGCTTCTAGTTAAATTTGCAGTGAAGACTACATATTATGTCCTTACAAATTGTTCTTTTACCCCAAATAAATTCAACTGTATAGCCCAAACTATGTGAAACTGGCATTATGTGCAAAATAGAGCATACAGAGGTAGGAAAAGAGCTTTGACAATACAGGTACAGGTACACACACAGGTACACATACACTCACAGGTATAAATGCAGAGTGATAGCTATTTTGTACATTGTGAGGCTGTAGCATTGCTGGGATTTGCAAAAGCTCAAATCATGGCAGCTTTGTGGCTGTCAGCATAAAAAGTTAGCCTTCCAATAAACCACTGTTGGCTTTTTCACTGAAAATGAAATATTTGGTCAAAGGCTAGACAAAAGGAAATTAAAAAAGCATAAAAAATATGTCTATTAAACTGCAAACAAAATAATGGCAGCAAAAATAGCAGGAACTGCAGAAACAGTGTCTGTTTAGAGCTGGACTAATTGCAGCATGTGGACTGGTCTGGCCTGTGGATAGCAGGGCTTCCACTCTAAAGGCAGGAAAACGTTTCTTCTTTACTTGTTTTCATTTTGAGAAAACCAAGGAAAATTAGACAAGTATTTCCCCTGAAAAACATTAGCTAATGTGAATATTAGTATAAAATCACGGTCTGTTAACTGATACAGCAACATAGGACTCTAATTTATTTGAAGTGGTCCTCAGGGAATTAGCGAAACAGAAAGAGTAAGCAAAATTTGGGTTGCTTTATTCTCAGGAGCAGTCAATAAGAATACTTGTGTGGGCAAGACAAGTAAGATCTGACCCAAAGAAAATACGTTTGCCAAATTCATGTAAACCGGAAAGTCAGTAGCAGTTATTGAGAAATCATAGTCATATTTTTAAGTTGTCTTACTGAGCATTGCCTTTAACAACATCTTCCCCTCCCACCCCCCCTTTCTCCCTCACCCTTCTCCCAGACTTTTGTCCTAAGTGCTTAACTGTGAGTAAAATATTTTTACTGGGAAGACATCAAAGGCACTGATTTTAGAAATTCAATTTTATATAACGCAAGATCCCTGAACTTTAGCGAAAGTTCATTTCATCAACTATCACTAATCATCTGTGAGTCTGGTGCTCTACCAACTAAAACACAGTATTATGAATAATGGATTTTCCCCACATTTGAAGTGTAAGAATAATTACACTTCAAGAATAAATAAGTGAAGATGAATAAATAAGTGAAGTGTAAGAATAAACACACAAATATGAAGACAAGCAAGGACAGTGCTTTGCATGAATCTGTTTTCTGATTTAACAATGAAGTGCAGAAACAGACTAACACTTTTGCTTTAAAAAGTGCATAACCTGTAAAGCCAAAAAGTGTAAAACAGGTACTCAGTGAAGATTTTTGTTTGTTTGTTTGTTATTTCTTTTAATCTTCCTCCTCCACTGCTCTTCATCTCTGATGTCTCACTCAAGGCATGGCATTAGAAAGTGCAGAGTGCCTGCTAGCAAACATGAAAGGCCCTCCTCTCTTCCACTCCTACCTCTGCTACCTACTCCTACCTCTTCCATTCCTACCACTCCTACCTCATTCATTTAGGGAATGAACCTTTGGTGTGATTACGATGTTTTTGCCTTTACCTGAAGCAGAGTGGTTAGAAGATGGGAGATTTGCCCTAAGCTGGGATCTGCTGCATTCATGCTGCCTCCAGTGATGCGAAACAGCCACTCACTGGCAGGGAAAGGAGATGCTCTTGGAAACATCCATCCCTGCCACAGAAGAGCTTTCCTCCTTCTTCCCAGCAGATGAAGCATAGAGATACTATCAGGTCTTGCAAATGCCAAGCATACATACAGAGCATGATCCTTCGCTGGCTGATAAAAATGCATTTAGGACAAGAATAGCCAGGGCCAACATGTCTCAAAGTAGATAGAATGCAGACCAGCAAAAGCAATATAAAACTAATAGGGCATATATATGTATATATTTTAATGAAAGGATGGTTATACAAGACTTTTCCTGAAAAATGAGTGTAGTGATTTAACATACAACTTTGATCAGATGCTGAAGTTATATTTTCTGTGTGTACAGAGTGAACTCTTTCTTGGATGACAGAAATAAGGAAAATCAGTAGTGAAAGAAGAAAAATGAGTCAAGACTGCAGAAAGGAACACAGTTCTCATCTGCAACAAACTGGTTTTGAAATGAAAACAAAAAAACAGCTGCTCGCAGAGATATAAAAGTGTAATCCACAGTAAAAGCAAAGATACACTCATATATTTCTTGGAGGTATCACATGCACAGCAGAAATGTATGACAAAATGAAGTACTACCCATTCTGTGCAATGGTGGCAAACCTTTCTCTGCAAGAACTAATGTCTTACTGGTCCCTGATTACATTGATTCTCTTATATACAGTTACAGATCTCTCTAATCGTATAAATCAGTGATTTACCATCAACCTCAGTGAGACTCAGAGAGTATAAAACTCCTGAGAACGAGAAACTACAGGAAGAAAATTGCATGCTGCATTCATCCCTCAAATCAGAATTGCATTGATATTGTTTTTCTGATCAAGTCTGAAGTGCATATTTGGTTATCTTCTACTAATTGAAAGATCTATGGTATAAAATCCCAGTTCAAAGTGAGAGATGTGAGTCAGAGATTTTGTATTGACTTCACAGTTTTTTTGTTTGTTTGTTTGTTTGTTTGTTTGTTTTTAAGTAATGCTTTTCCATTCTGAAGATATGCATGTGGCATGTATGTCAATATTTTCAATGTTTTACCATTTGTGGACCCCTGAAAGTTTTCCCGTGGAAGTATGGATACCTGCAAGGACAGCTAAAACTATTCCTATTTGGGAATAGGTTTGTTTTCCTTAGCTACCTTTTGCAGATCCTGCAGTGATCTTCTTCCCCATGGATCTTCTGAGGTTTTCTGAATTCATGTTGAATTCAGGTCTCACATGGATATCAAAAGATTTAGATTGCATTTATTTAAGCACCACAAGTCTGAATACATTCCAGAATCTTTTGTGTCTGAAGAATTTCTGAGGAAAGAATGTCATCTCTTTATTAATTGGTTAACAAACACTAGGGAAAATTTTATCTGTCTTCTTTTTCTTTACTACAAAACCCAGTAAAAAATAATTCTCTGCCACTTGCAGATCATGGAAGGTTACAGAGACTCAGTTGCCCTATCTTGCACTTCAGAATGGCTTCCAGTCATTTTATTTTTAGAAACGAGGACTGGAATAAGCGGAATATTATCATATGTATACACCAATTTAGACAAACTCGCCTCCCCTATTTAAACTTTTTGAAAAGTGCTAGACATGTAGATCTTAGGTTAAGCAGTAAAAGGATTAAGGATTAATCCAGGCCATTCTCAGATCACTTTTCAAAAATAAGAATGAGCAGACTGGAGTGAATTTTATTCTAAACACTTAAGAGGGTACCAGTTTTAGCCAGTGAAAGCGATACAGAATGAAAAAGGTAAGTGAGCAACAATAGTTCTAAGTTCTTCATTCTTCAGAAAATGCACTTATATTGAAAATGTATAAACACATATTGTGTTTATACAGTCGATTGACTTTTCTCCTAGGAGATCTTTGCTTATATAAGGTCAGAAAGAATTTGTTAGAGAAAGAAATAATGTGGCCTAGAAAGATCAAATCACTGGACCTGGTAGCACATTTATGCAGCTGACACTACGTTTCAGCTCTCCTCATTCAAGGTACTGTTTCTTAACACCCAGATTATATCGCATGGGTGCATTATTTATACTGAGGCACCATAATGAGATGAAATCACAAAAGCTGAGCTGTGAGAATATGTGGTTAATTCCTAAAATCAACTTGATTGAAAGATCTGACTTTCTCACAGGAACATGAATAAATTTTCTTATAGGTGTCTGGTAGCAGTCTTCTTTTTCTAGATGAAAGGAGGAACAATTTTACTATATTTTGAAAATTCCAGCTATTTTCTGCTGGCTTTATAGCTGACACCCATAATGCAGAATTGTTTGGCTGGATATAATTTGAGGACCAGAAGAGTCCTTGCTGATTCATGCTTCCATATGCTTCACCTCTGTCAAACCTATCACGACTTTCACGTGATCCAACTGGATGTCCCACTGCCATCCCTGGATGTCCCACCACCATCCCTGCATGGCAACTGTCTCACTAGATCACACTCACAGCCTGGATGACTGTGCAGGCATCTCCTTCTCACCATTTTTTTACTAACAGTTGAATTAAAACAAAATTAAACAAACAAACAAACAAAAAAGCCTTGGTAACTAGCTGGGGAAGCTAATAAGGATCTTAACTGTCACCCTTTCTTCCAAAAGATGGAAACTAAAACACCCATTGATCTGGGAGTAGCTCATAAGGAAGCCAAAAACCGGTGCAACAAATCATGGAAAACATCTGCGAGTGACTTCAGCTAAAATACGTGACTGGAGGGTATTCTGTGTCCTGGATATTCCTGAGTTCAACTTTCACCAAAAGCAAGGACCACTACCTCTGCTTCAGTGACTTGAAACATCAGGGGTTCACAGCTCATGCACTGTCATTCTCAGTGCACGCATAAAAGTCCTTCTGTCCTCTGGGCCACTGAGGAATTTCCTCTCAATAGCGAGTGGCTGCTTTCCTTAAGAGTATTTTTAGGGATGCAAAAAGAAATGTTGGAGGTAAGATGGCTGTGTACAGAGGAAGATTATATTCCAATAATCACTTCAAAGAGAATGGGGGAGAAGGCATGTTTCTAATTTCTATACAAAAACAAAGGAAGTAATTTCTTTCAAGGTTTTTTATTTGTTTTTCAAATTGCACAGTCCTCAACTTTTAAAATAATAATCATTCTTGACAGCCATTTAATAATTGTTAGTGATCTATAGCTTTATTATAAAGTACTCATCTAATGATGTATTTCCTTTACCCTAAGGGCCAAGTACAAAGCAGGGAAATTATCTTGGTGATACTTTTAATAACTTCCTGTGGGATTGCAAACTCTGGCTGAAGCTGTCTCTGCAAAAGAGTTAATCATGTAATTTCACAGATTAGACAACACAGGGTTACTAATGAGAAACTTCAGTTCAGTGATAAACTCTTTTTTTTCCAAGAATATTTTGAGAGGCCTGTAACCTTTGGCTGACACCCAAGGAGGCTATTAGTTTAACCATGGGATGCACTACCAAATGTACAAGAGTCAGCAGAACTTTTCCTTCTGAAAATTGCTCGTAACACTCTGTGAAGAAGCCTTCAAAAACCCAGAAGGGATAGATGGAAGGGAAAAAAATCAGGCAAAAAGGAGCTGACTTATCGGCTTCCGATAATTGGCATGGCTTCAGCTTCCCGTTTCTTTTCAACAATGTACGTTCACTATAGCAACCCCGGATCCCATTTAAATGTCATGCTGCCCTCTGTTCTATAAACATGTATCATCCATCACTAAATATTTAGATCTGAATTGTTGGAGCTGAGTTCTGTGCCAGGGGTAAGGGGATTAATTCCTTTCAAGGCCCTCACATGATGGATTTTTCACTGAAGTAAACATCCGAGAAGAGCTCACACTACAGCCATAAAATATATAAATAAAGTTTAAAGTTTAATTAAGTCAACATTATTTAAAGTGGTTGTCATATTTTATGGTGAACTCTTCATGTTTATTTTGTATGACTCCTCATAAATAGTCTCTCCCCTTCAGACAAAAGGCACGGCTGGGTTAAAGTGAAGGGTCCCATGCATGCGTGGTAGGGGAAGGAGGATCTCCTAGGCCTGGGGGATCCATGGCATGCTGTATCGGGCCTTCTGCTATCTCGTGTCTTCCTAATGAGCTGAGATGTTGTGCAGACACAGGAAAAGCATGGCGGAGTTTACAATGGACGTGACACGGGGAAGCCCTCCGAGTGGCTATCTGGGCCCAGCCAAGGGAGGGCCTCATCCTGTCAGGTCCGGAGGCCTTCCCTGGCTGCGGGGAAGGACATGGGGCTGGGAGGGAGCAGGTCGAGAGGGGCAGTCTGTCCCAGGAGAAAATTACATCGAGCACTTGGGGAGAGCTGGTCTTTCTCCTATTCCTCTTCCACCCTTATTTCTCCCCCCCTGCCCCCCCCCCCAAAAGCCAACCCAATGAGGTGCTATAAAGAGGAAAATTATGTGATGTTACTTTGCCTAATCCTTTGGAAAAGCAAGAGTCATTTCAAAGTGAAATAAAATAAGTAGAGAAATGCATTGAAGGGATTGTTAATGCTCTCCTGTAGGGAGGTGTCATAATGCCCTGATAAGGACTTCTGGATGATTAGCTAAGCACCCAGAGCAGAAAGGGGGAACCAAATGTTAGACCTCCAGGTCAAATCTCAGGAAAACTTGAATTCAACTCCTGCACTCCCTCAGCTGCTGCGTGCAGCTCCTGCCCACTCTCTGCCTCTGTTCCCCATCAGTACACCAGTGGTGGACTGCAGCCTCTCAGTTAAGTGTCTTGTTATTAGGGCAAACACAGAACTGTTATGAGGTGCTCATATCCTCAAGGGACATGAGCTGTATAAGACTGTGATCTCTCTTTGTGTCTCTTTCTCAGGAATTTCTATATCTGAGGCAGGGGACCAGAAACATTGTCAGGACAGTAGAGTTCAAAAACTGGACTAATAGCAAAGGTATTCACTGTGATAGGAGTGAATCATCTCCTAGATGTGATAGGAGGATTGATCATCTCCTAGATGACTGAGAAAAAGTCATTTCATATTTTTGTTCCTTATCAATAAACTAGATTAATAGCACTTTCTCTTTTTTAATCTGCTTCAATTGTAAAGTTCCTGGGGTGGGGCTGATCTTTTATTCTCTGTGTACTGTGCTCACACCAAAATTTTCCAGTCTCTAGAAACTGTTGCCTATAGCTGCTATCATGCTGCAAACACTGAAGCAGCAGTAGAGCATATTCCCCAATTTGGTTTCAGTTATTCCTCTCTAAACCGCTTTTTCTGCAAACATCTAAGAAGTGCCAGAAAAATGTAGGGGAACTTTACCCCTGCACCTATTCATGCTTATAAGATATTAAATAAATACGTATGTGTGTATAAATGCCTGTATATGTACACACACACACACTTTACTGATGATACCAATGTTTTATCTATTAGCATGGATGTGTTCATTCAAATTCAGAAACATAGCAATCAATTAGCTTTGTCCAGAGAGAGTATATACAGAAACGCAGACCAGACTGAACCAACAGCAAATTGTCTTTCTAGCAAATGAAGCCACTAGCAGCCATGTGATGAAAGATCCCTCTGCTTTCATTCTGTATCAGCGCTGATTATGTTGCTTCAAAATCTTTAACATTAGGTAACACGATCATGCTGAAGGTAGTATGAAATTTAATGAGGTCTTAATCTACATGACAGGTTAAAAGCTATGAGAGTTTCTAAGGCTATATGTGGTATAAATTGAGTGCAAGCTAATATTATATGATAAGATAGGAAGAGGCCCAGCTGAAGGAAAAGCATTTTCCTATAAGCTTTGGACTTCAGTTAGAAGTGAAACTGTTGAAATTAAAAAGAAATAACAAAGAAACAGGGAAATAAGGAAAGAAATAAGGAAGGAAGGAAGGAAGGAAGGAAGGAAGGAAGGAAGGAAGGAAGGAAAGAAGGAAAAGGAAAAGGAAAAGGAAAAGGAAAAGGAAAAGGAAAAGGAAAAGGAAAAGGAAAAGGAAAAGGAAAAGGAAAAGAAAGAAAAAGAAAGAAAAAAAAACAAAAAAGAAAAAGAAAAAGAAAAAGAAAAAGAAAAAGAAAAAGAAAAAGAAAAAGAAAAAGAAAAAGAAAGAAAAAGAAAGAAAGAGAAAGAGAGAGACAGAGAGAGAAAATGAAGTAACTTCAAAGTATATAAAAGCAGCTCTATCGTTCCAGAACAAGCAAAAAGTTTTGAAAAAAAAGAGGAGGGAAAATGTATCAATTGGATTTCATTCACAATCAGTAAGGATTTGTCAAAAGATAACTAAGGAGTGAGTCCTAAAGGGGTTAATGCTGGGAAAAAGTCACCAGTGCTACATTTAATGGCATCGAGTGAAATTCAGGCTGTGCAAAGAGCTAACATTGTGCTTGTTCATCTTGTAAGCCCTGTCCCCTCTGTTTGCCAGCCAAGCTGCTCACTGAGTCTGAGACTTCCTTTCTGAGCTGACAGAAATGGGAAATGGGAGACAGGTTTGGTTGCACCTCTATTTCTCACTCCAAAGAAGTATTGCAAGATATAATGACACTATATGCAGCCTCTGCTGCATTTCCCTTTAGGGGGCTCCTACTGCGGGCGCCGAGGGGGCAAGAAATCCCCACCTTTCCCAGAGAAAGACAGAGCAGGACTGACACGTCAGCATTGTTTTGGTCTTGCTCCCTGACATGGGGATGGACTTAGATCACAACCTAACGACCACACTTCTGACAAGTTGTGCTTTACTCAATCATGCTGTCTTGTAGAGGCCAGCCGGATAAGACATCCATAATATGTACTATTAGCGTTAAATTCCCCTCCTTCTGCCTCATCTCTCCGCCTGTTATCAGCTGCTTTGGCAAACAGTGCAGGAGTGAGGTGTCTCTCTGGCTGTTGGTCCTGCATATACATATGTAAAAAGTTTGTCTCTTAGTTTCTATCCCCAAGTACCCTGAAAAATGAGTGCTTAAAGAAGTATTAGTTTCATTTCTGAAATACTGCAAGTGGGAAGCAAATATATCAAAAGTTATTGATATAGACAAAAAGATGGATTTTCAAAGTAGAACCAAAACCAAAAAATATATCTTGAGGATTTTCAGAGAGGTGGGTGAAATTTACAAATGTTCCATCTCATGACCATTTCTGACCAGTAAAAAGTTTTCCCAGTACTCTAAGATGAACGTAATCCTTTTGCAGCAGGTGTTGCTTAAGCCAATGCCCTGTTCATTCAGGAACAACAGTGTCTGTTAAGAGGACAATCCCCTGGAATGGAGGAGAGGTTCAAGTTATTCCTTTTCCTGACAGGAACACAAAGCTACCAGATGGGGAAGTGATGATTACATAGTCTCTTTGTGCAATTAATATTGAATTTATAGAACTGCATGAAACAGCTCCAGTGAGGGAGACTGATGACGACTCATCCTGATCAAGGGATTCACCATGGACTGCAAGAGAAAGGAGTACTTCTGGGAAAGCATGAATATGAGTGCTAGCCCTCAGTTTGGCGTAAGTACTTGTTGGCTGTACTGTGGACATTTGCTTTCTCTTTATCCTTGATCAGAAATGCAATCACTGCCAAACATGCCGTATATGTTTGTGCGGAAATGTTTAGTTTTGACAAATCAACAGGTTTTGACAAAAAAAAAAAAAAAAAGCATTTTCACTGGAAAATTCTTTAGCAGCCCTAGCAGTCAATGCTCCCAGAACTGCCTTTAAACAGCCAAATCATTCCCACAAGTATGAATGCACAGTTCCAGCTACTTTAATGGAATTTGCATGTGTATATCAAGGGGCAGAATTTGGCTCTTGTTCTAAAAAACATTGAACAGTTTTTAAGGAGAAACTCATTTAGCAATGATGTAAGTCTGCAATTTCCCTGTTTTGTCTATGCAAGATTCCAATTTTATAAAAAGGGCATGAATACAGGATATGTATGTATATTTGGCTTTTATAGCAGTGTGCAACTGTGTAACAAGCCAGTCTTGAACATCTCAGTTAACTGATGTTTACCAAAACAGTTATTCCTCAATTGTAATATTTTTATTCCAGTAAAAATTATAATGATCCTCTGACTTCTGGTTTCACTGCTTCAATGCCAAGGTAATTCCAGTGATTTCATTAAAGTTACCTTGGCATACAACTGATACAGAGAAATACTGAATCAGACTCCATGGAAGAAGCCCTAGCCCATTAAACTCAGCACGAATTTTGCCATTATCTTCAAGGGAGCAACATTTTCACTTTAGCTCACTATCACTATTCACCATCAAATAATAACTTTTCTTTGTGTAGGTGTAACATAAAATTAATATCTCAGCTATAATGACCAGATATGCATTGCATAATTACTGTTTCATTTCTGCATATACAGAAACAACAGAGGACTTTTTAATCTTGATTTTTGTTTAAATTCTCACTGGTAAGTATAATTCAGGCTAAAATTACACTTGGCGAAATCATGCAAAAAGGTATAAACAAGGTAGCTTGAGCAAGAGACTTGTCCAAGGCATCCTGAAGACAAAGTTTGGAGCAGCTGACCTAGAGATTTCTTCAAGAGAAGTGCGAAAATAAACAGACATGAAGTGTTTGGGTTTTACTTGTTTTTTGGCAAACAACCTGGCCCTGATTCACCTCTCACTTAATTGTATAAGTGCTACAAGTGATAAAGTCAGATCCCATCATCTGGAAATAATAGAAAAAGGAAAAAGTACTGTGGAAATTGTAATGGGGTCTTGACCATGAGAACGCAAGCTTGCTGTTTATCAGTTGAAGCATTTTGTTTGAAGCATTTCTGGTAGGGACTGACCTTCTCCAAGGTAGTGGCAGGAGATTCTCTGGTATACTCTGAACCCATCTTTTTTTGATTGTGTGTGACCAAACTCATACACAGGGATAAGAGCAGAGAAGAGCTCATGAAGTGGTTAAGAACCCATTCAACTAGCCCACCAAAGGGCTCATTGGGGCTCCTGTCTTAGAAGGAGAGACCAGAAGAGCTTGACATTGTTTAGCAACGCAGTGAATCCTGACAGAGGACACGGTTACTTTCGACAAATACACTAAGGAAAAAGAGAGGAAGGAATACCAGGAAGAGGAAAAGTTTAAACAAACAGAGAATATTGTTATAAGGATAAACGGTTATTGACAGTCCAGGAATTAATTGAGGTTTCAAGGCAGAAGATAGTTTCTGGATCAGGTGCTCATGAAGGCAACAGATAAAAATGGAAAGGTTAAAGGTGGAACCTGATGAGTGTGTGAGCTGACTGTGTGAGATGGGGTTTGTGAGATTGGGGACTGAGTCTGTGGTACAGGACCATCCTTTTAATCTCAAATTCCTCTTCTCTAAATCAGGAATAGTTCTGCCGAAGACACCAATTCACAAAGCTGGTAATAGGGAAGAGTGTATCACCTCCTCCCCTGTGACTGATTGTTCTCCCTTTAATGACTTTGCTCTGATATCTGGGTAGCCTCAGAAAACCTATCTGCCACCAGAGGGGTGAGCAATTCCTAAGGAAACAGGTATGTCCCACCCACATGCATGCTCCACTCTTCTCTGTATCTGGGATGCTTCATATAAAAAGTGTTGACAGCTCCAGTAGGGATTTTACAAGAGATTGCCATTCATATTCCACAAGGACCGAAAGATCCACATGGGAATATTTAATATAAACAGTAATAGTTTCCCACATCTTTGTTTAGAGAATAGCCTGAGGATTTCTAAACTTAAGATCATATTCATTCCAGAAGAATGGTTTCACTTATAGCCATATAAATCTTTCCTACACTTAAATGATGATTTTTTGCATGTATATGAATTCTTAAAGATGATATTCAGGTAATCAGACTGCAGTCGGTAGTACAGGTAAACCTCACCTCAGCTAGTTTTAATTTACAGTGAAAGACCCCAACTGCAAGGGATTTTGGCTATCTACTATTAAAGTGTGAGACTTGCCAGACTTCCAGGAAACAGATTTTTTAATGAAACATATGAGGAAAAAGTTTTCCTGCGGTTTCAAGAGTGGACTTGCAAAGAAATCCAGGGCCAAAAAATCAAAGCCCCACTTCCAGCAGGGCTGGGCTCCTAATCAGAGTGGTTGGGCCGTGGAGCTTAGTACTCTTGAAAGCCTAGCCTTGTTGTTAAGTGCCTAAGAAGGAGATGTTATATACTGAGCTCTTTGGAGTATCTGCTCTGAAACATTCAAAGGGCCATTTCTCTTAGCTTGCCTTAGGGATGTTTTAAATGCCTTCTTGGCCTACTTTGTAATTTAAAACGTTCCTTAATAAAGCCTACTGCTATATCACACTTGTCACTACTAGCCACAATCTGATACAGCACGTGCAACCTCCCAGGGAACTATCAAATGTAAGGGAGGAGAGAAAAAGCTATATTTTAGTTAAGAGATAGTAATGCAGTATTGCTGACTTCCAGCATTCATGAGTCAGGTTCACAGAAGACTCTGAGACTGGAATACCTTCTATTTCCTTCCATTTGCCTCCTTATTTCTGGGATTTATAAGGATTGCATGTGTCAGCTTTTCACCACAGCCATGTTGTCTCAAGTGCACCAGAAATGAACAGTTACCCGATATCGCCTTATAGTGGAGTGCTGCATGTGAGCTATGCGTGAACCATTTTCCCACTCACATGTATCTTTATTCTGAGTTCCTTTTTTCATATCTATGCTCTCTGGATAAGTTTAAGCAATGCTAACCCTCTCCTTGCACATTGGTTGAAGGTTTGCATCCTTTTGTGTTTAGTGTTCCTGGAAATAGAAAGGACAAGTTTTTTGTAAAAAGGATGTTTAATATGAATAAGACTGGAAATACTTTCCTAAATTTTTGTATAATGGATACATTAATCTGATTCACCCATTTTCTGGAATTCTTGAAGGACAGAATAATATAAAATCATAGAATGGTTTGGGTTGGAAGGGACCTTTAAAAATCATCTAGCCCAACCCCCCTGCTTTGGGCAGGGACATCTTTAACTAGATCAAGTTGCTCAAAGCCCCATGCAACCTGACTGTGAACACTACCAGTGATGGGGCATCCACAACTTCTCTGAGCAACCTGTTCCCTAGAGCAGGTTGCACAGGTAGGTGTCCAGATGGGTCTTGAATATCTCCAGAGAAGGAGACTCCACAACCACCCTGGGCAGCCTGTTCCAGTGCTCTCTCACCCTCACCATGAAGAAGTTCTTTCGCATATTGGTGCGGAACATCCTATGCTCCATTTTGTGACCATTGCCCCTTGTCCCGTCCCCACAGACCATTGAGAAGAGGTTGGCCATATCCCTGTGTCCCCCACACTGCAGGTATTTATAAACATTGATGAGATGCCCTCTCAGTCTTCTTTTCTCAAGGCTGAACAGACCCAGGTCTCTCAGCCTTTCCTCATAGGGGAGATGCTCCAGGCCCTGTATCATCTTTGTGGCCCTCCGCTGGACTCTCTCCAGAAGATCCCTGTCTTTTTTGTACCGGAGAGCCCAGAACTGGACACAGTACTCCAGGTGAGGCCTGACCAGGGCAGAGTAGAGGGGGAGGATCACCTCCCTTGACATGCTGACCACGCTCCTTTTAATGCACCCCAGGATCCCATTGGCCTTCTTGGCCACCAGGGCGCACTGCTGGCTCATGGCCAACCTGTCGTCCACCAGGACCCCCAGGTCCTTCTCCGCAGAGCTCCTCTCCAGTAGGGCATCCCCCAGCCTGTACTGATATATCTGGTTGTTCCTTCCCAGGTGCAGGACTCTACACTTGCTTTTGTTGAACCTCATCCGGTTTCTTCCTGCCCAGCTCTCCAGCCTGTCCAGGTCTCGCTGAATGGCAGCACAGCCTTCTGGCGTGTCGGCCACTCCTCCCAGCTTTGTATCATCGGCGTACTTGCTGAGGGCGGACACTATCCCCTCATCAAGGTCGTCGATGAAGATGTTGAACAAGACTGGACCCAGCACCGACCCCTGGGGAACACCGCTGGTCACAGGCCTCCAACCGGACTCTGCCGCTGATCACCACCCTCTGAGCTCGGCCAGTCAGCCAGTTCTCAACCCACCTAACTGTCCGCTCATCTATCCCACACTTTCTCAGCTTGGTTAGCAGGATGTCATGGGAGGCAGTATCAAAAGCCTTGCTGAAGTCAAGGTAGATGACATCCACTGCTCTCCCCCCATCTACCCAGCTGGTGATGCCCTCATAGAAGGCAACGAGGTTGGTCGAGCATGATTTCTCCTTGGTGAATCCGTGCTGACTACTCCTCATAACCTTCTTCTCCTCCAATTGCTTGGAGATGGCATCCAGAATAAGCTGTTCCAACACCTTTCCAGGGACAGAGGTGAGACTGACTGACCTGTAGTTTCCTGGATCCTCCTTCTTGCCCTTTTTGAAGACTGGAGTGACATTGGCTATCCTTCAGTCTTCAGGAACCTCTTGTGGTATTTTGTAAGAACGAAAAAAAAACAAGGCCAAAAGGCAGTCTAAGTCTATCCAGTTAGTTGTTTAGTCTCATCACATAATGTCAGAGTTGGAGGAAAAGAGTTAATTTTGAATTCCTTAGTCTTTACTCTTTCAGTAATCAAGTGTGTTATTGTTGCCAAAGGCAAAAAGCCAAAATATAAGAAAGTATTCAACAAAGCAACTACTTGGTAAAACTTGATCAGTATCAGAAATAGCTGGTGTCAAACTTATTTTGACATCATAGTGAATCACAGTAAATATTTTTCCCCGGTGCACTTGTTTCATCATCTGAAATTTTGCTTTAATTGTAGCTTGCAATGGATAAAGTATCCGTATATTCAAAACTTCTTTCTCTTGATCATGTGCTTGATAAAAGTATTCATAACACGGCTTTAGCTAGTTTGTTTGGTTTTATCTTTCCCTTCTGCAGCCTCTCTCTCCATTCTGTTCTCTGGACTCTTAACAGCTTTTACTCCAAGCACACTTGTATTTATGGTGTGCCCTGAAGGACAGTGCCCCTTAAAAACATATTCATAAAAGTTAGTACAATCCTCAAGTACAACAAGTTCAAAAGAAAAACAGTCTGGAAATGAGCTTTGAGATGAATGCTTTAGAGTCATTATCTGAGGTAAACTGGCAGTCTCTAATGAGACATTTGTAATTTAATTGTGTCATGGAGAGACTATAAATTTCCCCCAGAGCCCACATCCAAGTTGTTTTTATAATGAAGATAAAGTAACGCACATACCAAAAATCTTTTGAATACACTATAACTTCTTCCAAAAAGATAAAGAGGGCCTATATCCTATTTATGTCACTACACTCAGTTGCATAACAGAGCTAACAACAAGTAAGATAGAGGGCAAGAGTCAGTCTATAATCATTGAATGCTGTATAATTCTTTACATTTCTCTTTTAATCATATGATAATTTTTTGGGACCAGTTCATATCAATACTAGAAAAGAAGAAAAATAACAGGATTGCAAATGATCATTCTACATAATCTTTATATGGGCTTATGTTGTCTCTGATGCTTCCTCTGGGGAAGAAAATGTTTTGATACTGCATGACTAAGACACTCCTGTATCAGATTTCTAAGGCTTTGGAGAGATGGTTGTAAGGATTTTTATGCCTCAATCAATACCAAAATTCTGTCTACTCACTCCAAGTTCCTAAATAAATTAGGACAAGCATGTCTTCAAGATGCAGAAAATAGATTGTGCAATATGCTCACTTGATCATACCCAACTGAGCCCTCTGGATCACTCAGCTGGAATGGTGTATTTACTTCTCTTGCAGATTTAAGCAGGTTTTTGTGCTGTGGTTCTGTTTGTCAAATTGTTCTGGAGATAATCTCCAAGTTCCAGTGTGTTGGAACAACAGTTTCTCAAATGTTGAAAATGATTTAAAATGAAAGCAGCTTTTATACTCAAACCTAAACTTCAACAGATATCTGAGCACTCATTTTTTAGGCCAAAGTCAGACATAGAACCTGGGAGTGGGAGATAGAGGAGGATGAAGACTATTTTATGTTCTAATTCTACTGCAAATGTTGCAAAAATACCAAGTTCTACAATAACCTATTTTTGAATGTTTTCCTCTGGTTTATTCCTTTTACTCAAGCTCGAAGTGTGAGAACTGTGATCTAAACACAGGACAGGGAGTGATCATTCTCATATTTTTATTCTGTCTTCGACATAAACCATCTCTGTGTTTTTAGAAAAAGATATCTCACACTAAAATAGATTTTCAAAAAAGCTGTTCTTAAATTTCTCGTGAAGTCTGTACTGTTAGTCCAAGAATCAGAAGCTGCCACCATTTAAAATGCTGTTCACAATGCAAGGTTTCAGATGAGAGACATGAAACACCTCCCCAGAAGCAACTCCCATATATCCTTTCCCCATTTTTGAACCCTTTTTTTTTCATCCCCAATAAATGTATCTTTCATATGTTTTCTGCCATCTGAAGGTAAATATTTTCATCTTTAAATAGCAATTTCACTAACCAAAGAATGAGAAAAATAATCTCCATCTAAAAGATTTTTATTTTTAATCAAAAAATACGTTTAGCAAGATCCCTCCCAAACTCCATAGACAGTAAGATAATAATATTTATTATGTAGCTTTTTCATTTTCTATTCCAGAAAGTGCATACAGATTGCAGTAAAACACTACTGAAACCTGAAACAAGAGATAATTAAATCATTATGCATAGGGTTATATGAAAACTGATCAGGAAAAATTGCAGCCATTTGACCATTTTGGTCTGATTCTTCATTGTCTAATACCTTGTGGAGTCATTTACAAGCATGTATAGGGAATATGAAACTGAGGAATGTAACTGTAAGTGATGCATTTCATATTAACTTTGAGTAACAATAGAAGAATATGAATTCTAGGTAGTGCAATGTAATAGTCTCCACCCTGCAGTAGCTAGATGTTATTTTATGACCTTTATGTTTCAGGAAGTCAGGCTAGACAATGCAATTGCTTCTTCAAGCCTTAAAAATCTATGAACCGTGGAGTAAATGACTGTATTAGGTTCAAGTCAATGGAGACTGAAGTTCTACTGCAGCTGAAAGGGATAGGAATTTGCAGGAAATACAGTAAAATATATACCAGAAAAGGAATGGGTTGTTTCAAATAAAAACTTGTGTGACTTGTTGCTAATTCCAAAGAAAGAGGTTACAGATTGCAGATGAGGCACGGGCTGTAGACTATTCAGGATGACTTTCATTGCTCAAAGGGTATAATTAAAAGTATGAAACAAACTGCCAAATTCTACAATAGAAACAAATAGCGTAACACCAGGTCAAAAGGGATCTGGACTCATTTCTGGAGGAAGAGACAATGCACAGCTGTTAGCTTGGTTTTTTAAGGGCGAAGATGATCAGTTACTATATGAACTGATTGGTATTTCCTGGGCATGTTCTGTTAGGATTTAAAAGTCTTCTCCTGGACCTTCTTGTATCGTTGTTTCTTTCTGGCAGCTGCATCCATACAGAAGTAAGTCTTCTATTGACTGGAAATTGATATTGTAGAATAGAATTGCTATAGTTTCCAGAGAAAATTCCTTGGTGCAAAGGAATTTTGTTATTGCTGTGACATAGTTCAGTTCAGGCAAAAAAGGTGGGCAGCTAACTCCACACTCTGGAGTCTTGTCTTCTCTTAAATCACCAGGATCTGGGAGCATGTATCTAACTAACTGCATACATGTCTGTGCAAATAATATCTGAACAATTGCATAAACCTTCTGAGTCTCACTGGCTCTACAGTCTCTGTAATGTAATATACCTTGTAAAAACTCAGAACAAGGGACAAGGTGACAGTACTGGTAATAATCTGACGAAAGGACACTGCAACCATCCATGAATCTCACCTTAGTAACTCACCCAGCCATTTCAGAAGCCAAGCCCAAAACACACCATCCAAAATGAATGGAGGCAGGCACAAGCAAATCTGAAGGGCTTTAGAGAACCTGAGGCTCACAAACTTCTTGAATGTTGTAATCCCCCTACTCATATAGTACCACTCAGACATTTCATCATCTCTGAGAGAGGGGATTACCACTTCTGCAACAATTATGAAATCACTAGAATTACAGATGTGACTATCAAGAGTGCATTTCCACACTGCTGGCACAGAAAAAGACACACTCTAAAGGAGGAGGTGCTGGGGTGAGAAGAAGTTACAAGAATCTGGATTTATTGGATATGGGTTGTAGAAATTCTTGGAGACCTCTCTATTAAGCTGAAAGGCTGAAGGCTAAAGAGCACTGCCTACTCCACTGCATTCCTGGAGTTCGCATTTATTTGGGTCTGGAAATAACTGCTGCACCCCTTCAGCAACGCTCTCCTTCATGAGACGCAAGCAGCAGGCGTGGAGTACTTCGTGAAGCTGGGTTGTACCCTCTTTTTCCGTTGTCTGTAACATAGAGCAGTGACCCACTTTCACGGTACCAAACAGGGGAGGCCAGGTGTGAAAGGTGAAGGGCTTTTCTGGATCCTGTATGGGCTACCTGGGACACTGGCTGCAGTCCAACATGAAATTGGCTTACACCAGAGCACAGGCACAAAGAAGATCCAAAGCTTTGTCTGCTGTAGCTGGCACTGTGGCTCCAGTGCAAAGTGGTGATAGATACGTATGGTTTAGTCCCAGATTTGCAGGGGCCTGGGAAAAGAAAAGAAAAATAGCATGTGGAGGCAGGTTCTGTGGCTAACCCTGGTGCTGTGCAGCTACTCTATTTGATGCCTCTTTGCTCAGAGGAGTTTGTAAAATTTAGGTCATATTAGTATCCTACCTATATATGGAAAAGGACCGTGGATAACCAGTTTTGTTCCTAGGCTTTTTTCAGCATAGTCTGACTCACCCTCATTAGATGTAGGAGCAACAGAAATAGAAGTTCTCACTGAAATAGACCTAGAGAACTCACCATAGCCTCAGTCTTCACTCCTTCCCAAGTTTTTCTAGGCACTGCTTAAATACAGCAGGAGATTTTCCATACCTCAAAGGGGTTTTAATCTAAGTATTACCAGAGATTTAATAGCAGTTCAAAGGTTTCAAGGTTTTCCAACTTTGCATACCACATGCATTACTACTGGCACAGCTCTGTTTAAAGCAACTTGAATTTTGCAGGTGAACAGGCCTGCGGGGCTGGATAGCATGTGCAGCCGCTGAATGCTCTTGGGGATTGATTCTTAAAGGACTTCCTGATGTGTGTGATGTACTTCTGTCCTACTTTTAACATCTGCACACCAGCTCTTCAAATACACTACTCCAACTGAGTTTAGGAAGAAGCCACCTCAAATGGGCAAACAACAGAAATTACAAGTTGTGTTTTCAGTTATCAGCTGGGTGGCTGACTTGTGACTTTTACTGCTGAGCACACCTACACCAGCTATTAGAGAACACACTTGGCTTGAATCAGTCAGTCGTCTTTCACCATGTCCTATTTCAAGAATAAAGACCTGTAATCCTGACACCAAATAGTGCAGAAATCTCCCTGATTTTTGTCTGTCATTCCTCATTTCTACAGTGTTTAGTGAATTATCTCTTGTAGTTCAGGACTGACTCCTCATGAGAGGGATGAGATCTAGATTTCCCTGTAAAAGTCTGGCAAAATTTTCACTAACATGAATAAGGATGGGATCATTTTTTCTTTGAGGGATTTAGATATACATGTATATATTTCTTATATTGTTTTTATAAAGTACTTCCTGTTCATAGCATATTTACAGAACATCTAATACAAAATAATATCTTGGTTTGAATCTTTCAATAAGCTTTGGAGCTTCCTTCACTGTTCCTTCTTTAGAGGAAAGTATTGATTGGAAGTTGTGCAAGCCTTTCTTCTGCACTGAATTTGCCAAACCAACAAACTAAACAACAATGGAAAGCCTGTAAAAGAGACACTGAAGTACTGCACACAGATTGAATGTTTCACTGGTTCTGTTCCCATTTCAGCTCCAAACACTTTGGCACATCCTCAGTCTTAAACACCTGGCCCATTGCCTTGCCTGAAGAGAGGTGTTTTTGTGTGTCAGGCCTCCAGGTTTCAAAATATGTTTGTGTCAGCACCAGCTGTTTTTTGGCGGTTTGTTGGTCACACATGCAAAAAGATCCTACGAAGTCTTCTAATACTTTAGAAAACCTTGCAGTGAGAGAATTCTTCAGATGTGGATAAAGCTCCTAAAGGATCAAAGGGAACATTAGTATCATTTTACAGAGCTGCTATTACCTGATAGTAGAAATTCACTTACAAAGACTGTTGCATGGGTTAATCCTGATTTGGATTTGCTTGATTTTGATACTCTGATATTACTTCAATACTTAGGTTTGTCATCCCTTTAAAGCAGGATTTTATACATATATATATGTATATATAAATATATTTCTTTTAAAAAATTTCCTTAGTTATTTTGCCCCTTGGTGCTAGTGTATGGACAGCACAGAGAAGTGGACTAATTCTGGAAAAGCAGTCCCAGGACCATAGTCCAACCGGATAGGGCACTGAGACTCATCTACACTTGTTTCTGAAAGGCTGGTGCCACTTGTCTTTCAATTTACAGAGGTATCTTTACTTGTCCATTTCAACCATCATTAGTGTTCCTACTTTCCTACCTGGGATTTCCTGGCCAAGAAACCATGTACAGAGGAACCTGACTCTCCCAGGAGAGGTCTGATCTGCAGGCAGATTGCGCATATGTACTAAATCTGGGGCTTTCAAAGTATATTGGGCTTTCAGCTTAAATGCAAATGAGCTGTATAGCTCCAGTGCAATTAAACTGATACTGCTGTGAGCTGTTGGAGTCACGGGGAGGACTGCCGCAGCTGATCTGCTCATGCATTGCCAAAGAGGCCCCAGCCTGTGGTGCATAAAGCAGTTAGGTAGGATAGAGCACACATCTGCTTCCACTGGCCTTCCAGATGCCCAGGAATCCTCAAGTGTAAAAATCCCCTAATATTTTTCCTAGATGACATTTTTTGAGTGGTAACACAGTTTTCAGTGGAACTCCGAACACAAGGTGGCCTTACCCTCTGCAGGGCCCAGAGGCCCCTTGTTGGACTGAAGTTTTGGGGGAGCTATGATGCTGTGCTTTGGCTCCTTACCTCCTCCTTGCCCACTTTCAGTGGGCAAAGTCCGCTGAAGCTCACGGTAGCTTCCCATTTGCTTCTTTGCAGTGGGGATTTGGCTGATGACCTTCAGCAAGGGAGTCTGTCCATTTGTCAGGAGCACAGGAGGGCTGCAGAGGAAGAGAGTGGAGCTAATGCGCATTGCTCTTTTTCTATGTTTCTTCCACATGATTGCTGGCAGATGTGACCTGTGACAAATCCTTGAAATATGGCTATGCAGACAGAGATGGGATAGATCCAAGGATAAAAAGCCTGTGCTCAGGAGATGCTGTGCTGTGACAGATTGCATGAGCTCAGATGTATCTCTCCCCCTTTGCATGTTTGCCATTGCTTACTTAGAAGAAAGCAGCCGCAGATCTGTGGAGGAAGACGTCTGGATTGGGTGCATTTCCTTGCTCCCAAAACCCATGGAGTAGGGAAACACACATTAGTCCAAACACTGAGGCTCTCCTAACAATATGGATCATTTGAGACTGAGGAGTGGAGCTGAAATGACAGAGATAGCTTGTGCCAGAAGTGCATTTTTTGTGAATGCTGAAATCCTGACATTCCTGGCTAGCCCAGTATAAATATGGCCACCCAAGTACCGTGGCATTATTTGAGTTCATCTGCTGAATAGCTGCTATGTGGTTTCTTTGGCAGCCCAGTGCTTCCCCGAACTGACAGAAAACCGTGTCCCTGCTCTCGGCGGCTGCTGCGCGGGGGCTGGTGCTACGAACAAACCCAAACACGCTGTGACCCTGTGAAGGCCTGCCGGCCCATGTGTCCCTGGTGCTTGACACAGAGCATGCGCGTGGGCCTGGCCTTGGAGCCAGCTCTGCTCCGCGGCCACATGGCCGCAGCCAGGCCCAACCTGGGAACCGATTTCCCTGGCCTCCCCCTTAAAACACAAACGATTTCTCACAACTGTAACTGGAGGAAGAGACAGCACATTAGTATTACGCTTGCACTTGGCTGGATGTGTTTATGCTGGGTTTCTGAAAACTGCACCGGACATGCTAATAGTGCAGGACAAAGTTCAGTTCGTACGATGCAAAGAGGGCTGTGGGGGAAGATGACCTGGAGGTCAATACCGAGGCTCCTCCCAGGGATTTTTTTTTTTTAATATTTGCAATTGGTTATAATCTGGTCCCTCCCAAGGGAAATAATTTGCTCTCCTCTAGTCATTTCATAAACTCCAGAGAAACCCTCGCTTTGCTGGGATGACAGAGAGGAGGAACTGCAACTTCCCACAATGGCGAAAAAAGCGTCATCGCTTTCCCTTCAGACCCAAGGAGGGATTTTAGGGATTTTTCAGGAATGGAAAGAGGAAGCTTCTTCTCTAGCAAGCTACAGCAAAATAAAATACCGATAACCTTCTTCAAACTGAAAAGAGAAAAAGCAGCAGAAATGTTGTGGGGCTGTATGCCAGGAGCTCATGGGCCTAGCCCTGGTTGAGATGACAGCTCAGGAGCTTTTAGCACCTCTCAGGAGCTTTTTGGTCTCTCCAGCCATAATACAGAAGTCAAATATCAGCCCACACTATTTTTATGGTTAGTGGATTGCACTACTGCACTGTCAAAACCCATGGTTTTATTTACCCTAAAGCCCTGTAAACACACACGAGTTAAGGAAACTTAGGATCCAAAAAAAGATGGTTTGACCCTAACAGAGGTCTCAGCACTGCAGTACTATGTTCATTTGCAAATAGGCGTAACATTCCTGAGTCTCCTGGGCAGGAATGAAGTCTGTTCCTCAGCCAACACATACCCGGGGCAGGGGATGGACGATGCTGCAGCCTCAGTGGGCAGAGCGGGATGCTTGCCTCCACGCTCCAGCTCCCAGTGCTGGAGCAGGGCCAGCATTTCCAACCTCCTGCTACCTTGCTCAGCCCAGCCCCGCAGAGCTTTCTGTTTGTTTAACACTGTCCGACAGCCTTGAGATAACATGGATGTTGCTGAAGAGAGTGGGGCCAGCTCGGGGCAGGCCTTACAGCTCCCTAGCGCCAAAGGAGCTGCAGCCCCGGGATGCTTCAGACACGCCAGATCCCCAGGTGGATCTTAAAGTCCAACACAAGCAGGTCAGAGCTCAACTGCAGGTGGCTGCAGGAGCTCTGAGATGCTTGCTAGGCATCCAGGCACTCTGCTCACCCCCTAGCCATCAGCAAAGTCTCTGACAGTGCTGGCCATGGACATTCATGCCAGTATAGGAAATGCCTTTCAGCTCAAAAGAAATGAAAATGGGTGCATCAAAAATATAACATGTATACACATAAGCATGCATGTGTATACATATAGGTATAAGCTTTTCTTTCGGAGATGTGCTGGGGATGAGAAGGTTCACAGGCCCTGCAATGAAGCAATGCCGTCCAGCAAGGGGAACATAGGAAAGTACAGCAGCTGCAAATCCTCATACAACATCTCACTTAAAATGTCATGTGTGCTACTTGGTTTAAATTGTCACCCCTCCAGCAACCACAAACAATGCAGAAACAGCAGATGTGTTTTCTATTTAGAATTAAACAGTTTATCTCAACCACTGTCATTGTTACAGAGGGAAAATAAATAAATATCCATGTTAATGTAAACTTCAAAAGGTACTTTCTGGCATGAATGGCTGTTCGGAATCCAGATTTCACTGAGAAAACTAGGATTTGTCCACAGATTTTTTTTTTATTATTATTATTATTTTTTTCCAACAAGGATGCTGGCAGCTCAGCATGTAGTAAAACTTAGACTGGTCAAAAAGATTTTTTGGCCAGATATAGCATCCAATAACTCATGTCATTTAGACTTAATGGCCCAGAAAATTTAAGTAAACATCATAAATGTCTTTTGTTATTAAACTTTCCATTCAAACATTTTGTTTAACTCTTACTTAATGGAGAGTAAAGATGACATTTTGAGGCACGTATTTACCTATGTGATAATCCTAGAGTCACCTCATTGAGATTTAAAGCTGTGCCACAATCTTGCACTCAGCAAGAAAAAACAATAGTTGGTGTGAACATGTGCTCAGGAAAAGTAAAGGTAAAGATGAATTCTCCCTTCACAGATTAAAGTCAATTTGTACAACTCTTAGTTTTATAAGTCTATAGCTCTGTTCTTTGCAGGGGCAAGCAGCATCTCAAGCAAGAGTGCCCATGTGAATATTATTGGATTGTTTTTTATTTTTAAGAGGGGATGCTAATTGTAAAGGGTGTTATTGAGCAATGTAGTTGGGGAGGGGCCTTAGGAAAATATAGTCTTTTTGTACAAAAAGCAAAAGTATGGCCTCATTTAGTCATTCATGTCCTCTGCTTACATTTAAAATGCAAAAACAAAGCAAAACTCTGTCTAGTTGTGAAGATATTTTGTCTAAATGAAGCTTGATTTTATTTCCACAGTCTAAAGAAGGTTCCAAAGCTGAATATCACTGCATTCTTCTTTGTGTGTGACACGGCCTTCACCAATACCTTTCTTGTGTTTGATTTGCAGCCAGTATTTTAAAACTTCACCAGCCAGCTTGTTTCCAGATTTTGTATTTTTACAAAGAGTTTTTTGTCTTTGAGCTTACTTTATGGTCTAGTAACACATTCAATTCAATGTTTGTTTCTCCACAATTGTCACAGTCCTGCAATTCTGCAGGACTTCTCAGTGGTGAGCACTTTGGAATGTCTGAGTGGAAAAAAGCGTCGTGCAACACGTTGTCTTCTGGAATCCATGTAGGAAAGGAGCATTTTGAGAGCTGCATAGTTTCCCATTGGTTAAGGCCAGAAGGGATCATTTATTTGTCTGGCCCAGGGACTGACTATGAACATATGATTGAGATTCACCAGTGTGAAATCTCAACAATCCTTTTCACACCACAGAGAGCCAACCTAAATCAGCTCTTGGACAAAGAGAGTCTCAGTCTTTGGACAAAGTCAGTCCCCAGTGTTTTGGGTGAAGGAAGAAGAAGCCCTTCCTCTGGACAAGATGATGTTCAACTGGCACCAGTTGAGTGTTGTGAGACAATTCCTTCTTCATCTCTCTAAGCAATTGCCTCTAAATATGAGATTAAACTGCAGTCCTTGATTACTTTAATATAGTTACCAATATCATTTTTGTGCGTAAGCTACAAGCGTTTTACCTTGTCTGCCTCAAGAAGAGGTAACAAACGAGTAGGTAAGGGCACAGCTGATTTTAGAGAATCATAGCTCTGATCTCATCAGTGGCACAGGCTCGCTGAAGTAAATCTGCAAAGCAAAATGAAACCCCTTGGAATCAGAGCACCAAGGTTTGACTGGGCTTTGGGCATCTCTGTTAATGATTTTCTGCCAGCCTAGCTGATGTGGTCATCACAAGTTCTTCTGACTGTCTTGACTCCTCTTCTGTTTCATAAGACTAGAATATAGATCAGAAGGACTTTCACGAATGTGGTATTACACATAAACAGTTTTTCTGGAGCAGCAGTTCTGGATCAACATTCCTGGATAATCCCATGAGTGGACAATTTTGCTGTGCAATATTAATATCTACATGTGGAATTACACAGAAATAGTTTCTGTGTTTAGTTTCCTACCTGCATTTGTGCCAAACTAATTTTCAAGTGTAAATGATCCTTAAGAGGTTACATATGTACCCAGGGGAGGAAATACATACCTTTATTATAAGACTGAACTTGTACAATTTAAGGAACATGTAATACAAATGGAATGGACAGAAAGCTGTTACTAAATGGGAATTGAAAAACATAATTAAGTGCATCGTCAAATGAGTAAGGCTTTTAGTCCTTACTAATGATTGGTTTGAGTGTTCATACCCATGAGCATCCATGAAATCTTCCAGCAACTGGATCATGTATTTGCATATACAGGTTGTTCCTCTGAGTTATAGCTTGGAAATATTTTTTTCTGATATATATTAATGTTATTCTGCTTCTCAGTATTTAGTTATTGAATAAAGCGAGTGAAAGCAGACTGTGAAAATTACAGCTAAAGAGGCAATTTATTTATTTATTTATTATATATTTATTTATTTTTAAAATTATTCTGCACAATTTAAATTTGATTTGTGGTAATCTGGACACTTGAGCAGATGAATTTGAAGCAGGCATAATTTTCTCAGGCTTGCTTGTATTTTCAGACAGACTTATTTGAAATAGTTTTAGTCCCTCACTCTTCGGGCATCTTGAAGTCAGACCAAAAAATTTTCCAAAGCAATAAGAAGTTCATACTAAAACAATGTTATCAGATAGGAAAAGTAAAGGCTAATGCTATCTACATGTCAGAGGATGGTTAAGTTCTTACAGCATTTCTCTGGCAAAATAAATTTGCTTCCTTTCTATGGAAATCATGCTATTACTATTAGTCTTAAAAGAAACAAAACTAGATTCTGTCTCAACTATTTCTGTTTAATAAAGAAAAAAAAACTTTTAAGAACTACAGAATAAGTAACAGCATATCAATTGTTTGGGTTCTTTTCCTTTTTTAGCTGCCTAGAAAGAGCAAACTATTTGCTGAGGCTTTTATTTTCTTAGTTTGTTTGCTACATCAAATGTTGTGACTATTTATGCCTCACACAGAGCATCTCTGAAGTATTTAAGCTGTACTGATAGCATTTATTTTTACTGAATAAAAACATTTATTCTTACACAAAAAAAATTTCACTGTCCTGATTCAATGAATAATAGACTCCTGTTTCCAATGTTGACACTATCAAATATGCTGTGTCCTTGATTATTCCCTGCCATCAAATCATACATCTAATATTGCTCTTATGTCCCTTTCTCAGTGAACACAGATGGTAGCAAATGTATTCACCAGAAAAAATCATCACCACAAAGCTGGCCAAACTTCATCTGTAATGAATTCAGTTTTATCTGAGTGTCTACATAAGCAAAATAATTGGTAGTAAGTCTATAGCTCCAGGCAGTAGTCTTTCTGTCTCAACACAGGGCATATGCCTCTATGCAGGTCAATCATGTTTAGCTGAAGTTGTGCCAAATACTTATGGTTATCTATAAGGCAGACTTTAAGGGTAAGACTACATTATTCAATTTTATTTTTTTCCCTTTTTTCCTTTTTTTTTTTTTTAACTTTGTTTATATTTTAAAACGGATAGAAGTATTAGGATTCCCCAAATGCCTCCTCTAAATCTTTTCTTTCCAATGAATGACAGTGTCTTAAAGTAAGGGCAAGAATTGCTTCACTGCTGCATTGTTAATTCTCAGGATGAAAATTCTCAGGGTGAAAACTTAGCTCTCCACCTGAGAAGACATACCTTGCACCCTCATGCCAATGACAAAATAACTGCTGTAAATAAATTTTCTTTACATTGAAATGGGTGCCCAGCCACTCCAGAGTGAGTGTAGCCCTATGCACCTCCAGGCAGCAGGAATGGTGCAAGATAGCAGGTGTTAGAAGCAGCACTCCGAGCTTAAGAGCATACTGGGTATCTACTCTCCCCTTCTAAGAAAACAGAAAGCATAATTTGGTTGTGATCTTCTCTATAAACCATTTTAAATAAATTAAATTCCAGAGCTCTTTTTCCTCAGTTGAAACACTGATGATGGGAAACAAAAGGGTGATGACCACCTCTGTCTAGCCATTTGCGTTTATCACAGTAAAATTGTTGGCTTTGTAATGGAGGAAAACTTTCTTTTGAGAAAAGGGAAGATGAAAGAAGTTGGAGGAGATGAAAGTAGAAAAGAGGAGGAAAGAAGGAAAGAGAGACTTCGAAGCCTAAAATTTAAAAACATGTTAATTGTGATGAATATGATGATGTCACTTGCCACCCTGAGAATGATATATAGTTATCAAATTAACAAATTTTGCAGTTATCAAATGATCTAATTAATTAAGATCCATTTGGTAAAGGAATACTGCTGGGTTGTTTGTCTTGTATGACTTTGCCAGTTCATGGTGATTAAGAAAGGCAAAACAACAGTTGTGTTTTCCTGAGAAGTTCTTTTACTGATGAATAAACTTTATTTTGACTTCCTAAATTGAAAATAGAAGAATTATCATCAAGATTAAACTATCACATCTCTCAGAATGAAGGTAAGCTTTGCTAAGATTTCTTTCAAAATATGGAAGGAATATGAAGAAAGCTTTAGTTGTGAATAGTGAAAAAGGAGCTACCTCACATCTCAGTCGAGAAAGGAAAGAGTTGTTTTCTTTGCCTTGGATTTCTAGCAGTTGTTGTCGGTGAATGGGAGGTTGTTTGATGCTGACTGCTAGTAGCTTGCTATGGGTTTTTGGCATTGATTTGTTATTCCCCAACCTATTAGGGCACCTTCTGACTGGTGCACTTGGTACATACCACCAGATCAGCCACATGTAAGAGATGACAACAGCAGTTTATATAACTAGTGCCAGTATGGAGCTTCTCTTTACTCATGTTTCTGTAAGGTCTGATTGTGCTTTCATTCCTCAACACCTGGCAAGCCATCATAACTCCAGTAAATATTAGCAACAGCCACATCAGTTGTGAGAGATTAGGTACAATGTTAAGATGGTGTTTACTGTCTCTGGTCTAAACAGGGATGTTGGTCTAAAGCTGAATTTAGAAGTATATCCACCTAATGAACATGACTATGGAATTAAAAGTTTAGACCGACTGGGCTGACTGGATGTTTTTCCATAATGAAATTAATATCTGTAACTCTTTATTATCCATGTGGTTCACATATTCATTGCTGCCATTATCAACTATCCCATGCAGGGTGTGGTCATGATCCTTGGTATATTTTTGGTTGATGGGGTATTCTGCAACAGACCGTGGGTTACCATGTGTCTGTGAACCAAGAGCTGAGTTAAGGTATTGATCCTTGCAGTGACATTTTTGAGACATTCTCTGGGTCTGAAAGATGCCATCTGTTCCTGCTTTTAACATAAAGATGCTCTCATTGGAGCCAATAAAATCTTGGAAGAGTGAAAGAAGCATTAATTCACATCTTGATTACCTCTTCAGCTTTAAGCCGGAGCAGTCCAGCTGGGGTTGAAAGGCCTGTTCAGTGTCCTGCTTTCAGAGCTTGCTGGAACCTTTTCAGTTTCTAAAAAGCTCAGGGAAAAATACTCTCTGTGGCAAAGTAGACCACTGAGGGACACAAAAACGACAAGATGAACTTCTGACTTCGACCAAACTTTGAATACTTATCTCCTACACCTCCATTAATTTCCCTGAGTTATTATTAATTACACCATAAATTATTATGAATTTCACTATTCCTTTATATACATAATGTTGAACACTAAGTAGCAACATTAATTAAAAGCTAATGAAATCAGTGACATTTCATACTCTGCATGCAGTTATCTGTGTAAGAATATCTCGTTATTGCTCTGTGCATATGAAATAAAAATCATCTTTCCATCTGGGTAAAGCAGTCTGGGACTCCGCAGTACAGAGCTCCTGAAATTGGCATGGAAAATGAAAAGGAAGGGGAGAGAGGCCAGAGGAAGTAGTCCGGTGTTGTTTAGTCACAGCTGTAGCAGCATCCCACAGGAAATCTCTCTGGCCAAAAGGGAGAGGGGTTGTCCCCCTTCCAGTGCTCTGCCCCTTGCAGTGTTGCAGACCTGTCTGCAGGGTGTTACAGCCAAAGCCTCTCAAGAAAGCCTGAGATATCGGAGTGAAGCAGTAAATCGTGCATGGTGATTGCATCTGCACTGGGCAGGAATCCTGCAGGCTTGATGCTGTCTTTGAGGGGACTGATGCGATGCAGGTGGGTGGTGAGCAAACAGCTTTCAAAACCTCACTAGCAGCCAGCACTGTAAATTTCACTGCTTGTTCAGTGCACCATGATTTCTTCATTGCAGCCTCCCTTCTGATTCAATCAGATACCATATGCTAACTGAGTGAAGAATTTCCGCTTATCAGTTACTAATAAAGCCAATGTTAGACACAACAGTCGGCCAGATACAGATGGTTACTTCCAACAAAACTTGACCATGGGCTTTGCCCCACACTTAAGAAGGAGAAGAATTCTTCAGCAGTGTAGCAGGGCCAAACTAAGCCTGTGTTTGGTTTTTAAAAGGAAAGCAAAATTATGCAGATGTAGAATTTTGGGAGGCCAGATGGATTGTATCTGGAAGTGTTTATCATTTTTAATATTTTGAAACCAGATGTTGATGCACAGACATTGCTAGTTGCAGCCATAGGAAGCTGTGTTAGAAGGACACTCTCTAACCTTTGCTAAGAAATTACAATGTTTTGATCCAGTTAAGATCAACTATTAGTACAGAACTGGCCAACCACTGCTGTAAGCCGTTAAAAAAATAGGAAACAGATGCTCAATAGAAAGAAAGCTATCAGCCAGAGCATTCCTGATCTTTTTATAAAATGTAAACTTAAATACTTTATGTGTCCTTTAATGAACTGCTATGGAACAACTTTAGTAGTCAAAACATTTCACAAGATTACACAAATGCAATTTGTCATTTATTAATATTTCCACAGAAGTGGTGTCCCTGGGAAAAAGGGCACAAAGGTGGCACATGCCAGGTGATAAATGTAAAGCATTTCTGTGACAAGAGCTCAACGCAAATCTGATACTCATAAGACTGATGGAATTCTGATTGTAAGAAAGCAGCAGCTTTTATCCCTCAAGTAGACTGCGGGTGTGGGGGAAGGAACAGTCCTATCTGCATTATGAGGCAACATCTACAAATGTTAACAACTGTATGGTAATTGATCATATTTGCAGGAAAGACAACCACAGCCGTGCTCAGAAACTGCAAACAGGGTAGCGATTTTGCTGTCGCAGCCCATTCTGTTGTTAGGTTGAAGTATTAACTCTGCTTTTCAGCTTTTTTCTTACTCTTTTGCAAAGAGTCCTCCCTCATTTTCCTGAGAACTGTAATGAGTGGCTGGCCCACATTAGTGCAGTGCCTGCCACCCTCCTCAGACTTGTGACTTCTGTGTGAGAAGAAGAATTGAGCTGGACCAAAACCCCAGAGTAAGTAAATCATCTAAGTTCCCCACGTCTTCATTTATTTCTGTATAACGGGGAAAATAATGCTTCCTATCTCCTGCTACTTGTTCGCTTTAATAATGACCAATAATCAAACATTGCCAAATTGTTTCAAAAATTTAGTGGAGCCACCACAGCATCCTTTCCTTCCAAGTGCATTATACAGATTGGCTTGCTTCTTCAAGCAAATTGGACAGCTGGATCCTCCTCTCATGGGGACAGCACAAGCAAGTTAAAAAAGGAAAGACAGCTTCAAGGTATTTCTTAATGTGTGCTGGAAGCCAAGGCGGAGTGATCCTTCCTTACAGGAGAGCTCTTTTGCAAAGAACCTTTGGAGAAGCACATTGCCTGTCCTGACTGCTTTGTGTTCTGCTCAATGCCTTCATGGAACAGGGAACTGTTGAGGGCAGGAGAAGGGATGGACAAAGCAATCTGACCTATGTGATCCTTCTGGGTTTCCTTCATCATCTATATGGCCTGGGGGAACAGTTAACTCAACAGTCATGGACATGACTGAACATATCATAAAGTTATGGGTTAAATACCAGTAGAAGAGAGTTCAGAATGAGGTATTTGTTCTCTTTCGTGGCCACTTAGGCTAGGTTCAGAGTACCTTAGGTAGCTAGTCCCAAGGTAAATCAGGCCCTCCATCCTACAGTGTAATCATGGGAAGAACTGACCGCTAACATACCCTATGCCTAACTGAGGGACTCTCAGAGCTGCTGTCCCGTTGTCAATTGTCCCAGGTGACTCACATTTAAAAAATTCAGTTTCTCAAACAGAGCAGCAGTAGTTTGTTAAAATGTTGGACTGAATTGCTGCACAACCAAAATAACACTCCCCAAGATCTCCTCACCATTCAGCACAGCCTCCAGTGTTTATCATATGAATTCAGCACAACCACAAGCTATTTTTTTTTTTCCTTTTTTCTTTTCCCCAGATTAAATGTGATTTCCACATGGGGCAAAAGGGAGGGGATACCTCTTTTGCATGTATTTTAGCAACCAAATAATTTAGTCTTTTGTTCACAAACAAGCTGCTTCTTCTCTTCTCCTCGTCCTTGTTTTTGGAGGCTATCCCACATTTCAGCTCATACTAACCAGAGCTATATTACATCTGGCACTGTCCCTGTGATTGCTCAGGCAGCTGGAACAAGTTAGATTGCATTGTTTCCTATGACTTCCCCTTGCATATCAGTTGCCATTACTCCACCTCTGCTGGAGCACTTTTCCATCTATGTTCTCTCCTTCTGTTCTCTGCAAGCTGCCAGAAATCTTCACCGGTTCTTCATTTCCACTGTGAAGCACAAATATCCAAAAACAGATGCTAAAGAAAATATACTATGGCTTTTGGACCAAAGCAACACACATTACATTAAATGCTACTGCACTGCTGCATTTGGGCCTGTCTCTGTTAAGGATGGGCATGCTCCTTTCCTGAGGGAGCACAGTGCGAGATGCTTTTCAGACATTCTGTTTTTCAGTTTAGTAATCTGAACACTTCCAAGCAGTGGCCTAAACCTCAGGTCCACTATTCATGTAAAGCAGCAGAGACATGCAGCTAATTTCTTCCCTCCTGGGTGTACCCACATGTGACCCACCCCTGCGGGACCCCAGCCCAGGTGGGCTTTGTGGCAGGTGCTGCCATAGTTTGAGTTATCAGTGTTCTATGGCTCTTGTGTAAAATCCACTTCATCACCCCAATTTGCACCTCCGGTTTATGACTGGAGCTACCACGCAGGATGGTGGTTTTTCCTCACTGCCCCATGAGTGATGGGCTGGAGGCTGTATTTTCTAATCCCAATCTTTCATGGTTATGGAAGAAAGAAGGCATTGCATTTGATGGAGTATGGATAATGAGGAAGATGTATACATTTTTTTTTATAAAGTACAGATACACCCCAGCCATTAATTTCTGGTCCAGATTTGGATTAATATTGTTTATTTGTTAAGTGCCAACAATGTGCTCAGTGTCGAAGAAGACTTGAAATGAAGACAGTCCCAGCCCTCAAGAACTTGGACTTGAAATTCTCCAAAAGTCAGAAGAGGGTTTAGATCAGGTGTTCCAGTTCAGGCTCATCCCCATTATGAAGTGGTGCTGAAAAAATCCAGATGTTCAATAAATAATCACCACGTTTTCTTGTAAAAATGTAACATTTATTGTAAATGACTAATTTTTTTAATGAATATTTTGGACATGACATCTATGTGGAGAAACTATAAACTGCAATAAATTGTGCAGGGGTTGCCTGATGTTTCTGGGGGCTAAAGAGAATGGAAACTCTTGGCCAAGATGATGAAAAACTTTCAGACAAGCCAGGGAGTGAGTGCCGATATGGTGTAATCTTAGGCATCCGTTAAAGGTTTCAGGCTACATTATCTGTATAAGTGCTGGACGGACATGGACTAAGGCACCAGAGCCTGTTACAGCAAATAAATGTTAAGGCTGTGAGAACAGCAAAACTCATGTGTCGGTGCACATTGAAAACTGAGGATCTCTCTTTCTAGCTATTCTGCCTGAAAAAAAATGATGCACTCAAAGAGGTAAAGGCTTCCTCGTAAAGCACAGTGGAAGGTCAGGAAGGAAGGGTTTAACTTTCTGGCAGGTGTGGTTGGGCTTTAGGGCTCAGCCCTTTGCCCAAGCCACATCAATCCAGCCTCCTGCATTGCTCATGTACGAGGTGAAATCCTCAGCCATAGGAAAGCAGCACATGAGACACACACACACACACACACGTGTGTGTGTGGCCTTTACCTTTCCCTAAACTTACACCTCTGCTTCTGTGGGATTCTGGGCCTCAAACTCTTTGCATGTAGCATGGTAGTTGACAGGAGGTGCACATGAGTTAGATGTGTAACCTGCTTTAACCAGAAGCAAAACCCAAGGTATTCTAGCCTCAAACAATCTATTCCTCATTACTCCCCCTGTGACAAATAAATCCAGCTGACACATATGGCATGATCCAAAACCGAGGGAAAGGTTCCGTTGATTTCTATGTCTTTTTGATCAAACTATCACAAGCTAGAGAATTACTTATATTTTAAATAATAATTATTATTAAAAACAAAAATCCATCACTGTTTTGTACATGTCATGGGAGAAAGCAAGCACCTGTTCTGGGTCATTTTATTCCAAGTTTCTGTGAACATTTTGTTCAGCTTATTTTTCTCCCATATTCCTTTTTCTCCCCATCTCCCCAAACCAGTCACCTCTGACGTTGCATTAACATAACTAATCTCTTGGTGGAAAAATTACATTCCACTGCGGATGTCTCTAGTCTGAAGCAGGGTGAGTGACACACCTGTGTACCAGACCTACTGCGTTGTTTAGTGTGGATAATAAATGAGAGGACTTGATTTGTTCATGGAATGTGTACAATTACAGGCAAATACTGTAAACCACTCAAAAGCCTTTCCACCGGGACAGATCCTCCTGTCTTTGCTCAGACAAAATTCCCACCACTTCCCTGTCTAAACACAACCTTATTTGCAGTTCAGGTTTATCGTGGGCAGTCGGAAGGCAGGGGAGAAGGGGAGAGGTGTTGCTGTTACTGCAGCGCCGAGGAGCTGGTTTCAGGTGGAGCCCAAGGGTGGGATGACCCCTGCTGCTTCGCCTGGGAATTACTGGCCGCGGAGCGGCACCGAGCCGGCGGCGTGGGAGCAGCTGCGGAGAGGCAGCGCTCGCAGGCGGGCAGGCGTGCTGGAGGGCGGCGGGAACCCCTGCGAGGGGCATGGCTTCTGCTGATTTCCAGCACACACCGGGGTCGTCGTCTTGGAGAAGAAAATGATGCTGGTGCCTCATCTGAACGCGCTCAGGTGAGCTCTCCTGAGCTCTGCGCGGTGACACTGGTCTCCCCCAGGTATTGGTGGTGGCTGCAGTGGGAGAACGGTCGGACTAAAGCTGAGAGCTCTTGAAATCCCCTTCAGCAGGTGAGCAGAAGGCGGTGGCACTGCTGCACAGGGCACAGGGAAAAGAGAAGCTGGTGCAAGGCAGGTGGGCCCTGATTTGTACTAGCCCTGGCTCCATCCTAGCTCTGCTCTGTGCTTCTTCCAGCCCAGTTTCATCCCCAGAGCTCTCTGTGCCCCTGGCCCAATTTGTCACTGAGGAGGGGCCATGCTTCCCAACTTCTTCTTCCCCCTTAGCTTCTCTCATCCCTCAGCCAGTCCCGCAACACATCTCCTCCCTGGCACATCCCAGGTCCTGTGGACTCCCAGGGTGATGGCAGGAGGGTCCTCAGCCTGGAAAGCGATGGAGGAGGAGGAGGAGGAGGAGGAGGAATTGGCACCCCTCCAAGTCACACTGGCTGCAGGACTGGGAGAGAAAAGTTATTTGGGGCAGTCTCTCACTTTTTCAGTAAAAGAACTAGAAACGAAAAAAAATCTTAAACCAAAGTGTTTAGTTTCTCTCTCTCTCTCTCTCTCTCTCTTTTTTAACAAATAATAATATAAAAGTTTCTTCAAAGGATTTCCCTTCTACCTGGAATCATCCTTCAAAAGCAGGGAGTTTATCCCTAGATTTGTCTTTTTATCAGTCCCTTTTCTCTTCCAAAACTTTTCAGGACTATTCCACAGATCTGAGAAAGAGAATTTTCTGACCAACATTAGTAATATGTCTCTATCTGAGATTATACTAGTCTGCCCAGAAAATGAATAGGTGCGTTAGTCACTGTTTCCAGGCCTTTTTTTTTTTTTTTTTCCTGTCTCAGAGGTGGTATTGAGATACGAAGTATTTCACAAAATCTTTTGTCAAAGCATCATATTATTAAAGTCAGTTCTACTTCCAAAATGAAAAGCTGTAACCTGCTTGCCGTTTGTGTCAGAGGCTGAATAGGAGTGTAGCCAAAAGGATCAAGGGACCGTAAAACATTCATCCCAAACTTCTATGGATGTCTTTCATGGAGGGAATTGTTGAAAAGTTTGTTAGGTCCTAAGTACACAAATTCTATCCTATGTTTCAGAACATGTAGGTTTCTGCTATTACCAGTAAGTTTCAGTCAGCTCCTTGAATAAAATGGACAATTTCCTATTGCAACACTGGAGCCCACATCAGGTTTGCTGTTCTTTCCACCAGTTCTACCAAGATGCAGTGTAGCAGGAAAGACTTCAAGAAGTCACTATAGTTAGAATAAAGAACACGGTTAGACTGTAGCTAGTTTCCTCTCTTTGGAGAAAAGAGGTATTCAGTAATACCCTATTTTTCAGGAAAGAAATGAATGTATCTAGCCTCACATCTCTCCTCAGCACAACAGATGCTCTCCATCAATTGAACTGAAGTATGTTGAAAGATGTAATAGCACTGGCAAAGTCTTTTGGAGACCGACAACTACTGTGAATAATGCTATGACTAAGCCTACTATTTAAATGGCTGAGGTCCAAGGAATTTAAGGGTATCAGATACCTATGAGATTGGCCCACCAGCTCTGTTTCACTTGTTTCTCCTGGAATGAACCAATAGACAACATTTGTGACCCTGAAACAGGCATATAGAAGAAGGCAAGGCCTGAGCAGGCTTAACGTTGCTGGTAACTTGTTTTGCTATTAAGCCTCTCTACAAAGAAGGTATGGGAAAGCTGTTTCTTTTTTTAAGCGAGGGAGAGTGCAGATATCTGAACTACCCTCTCTCAATATGCTATGACCTCAATAGAAAGGAAACTCATTCAGTGAAAATACTGTATTTTTTCCTGGCTTCTTTGAAAATCCAGTCATGGCTCCAGAGGTCTTATGGAATGTCTCCTGGGAACTCCTCTGTGGCCAACTCGTTGCCTTGTTAAGCACGGGGTGATAAAATTACAGAGATCCCAATCTACCCATTTATCTCCGCCTGTTCGAACATGTTGGGAGCTGGAAAAGCCCCATACACTGCAGAGCAAACTCTTTGGACCACACTCCTGTCATCTCTGAAGGCTCTTTCTTTTACTTCTATAGGCAACAATAGGTCTGGTCTGTTTTGCTGATAAATTACGTGATTCATCTGAGACATAAATTTGGCTTAAAGCAGAAGCGTTTGCCTGGCTGAGAGGCATACTGTAACAACAAATGTACTTATTGGAGTGTCTGCCACCACTGAAGTGATCGTCTTCCGGCTGAGGCCAAATGTTACTGTGCACATGTCTCCCCTCATCTCTCAAGCAAATCACAAGACTGCTTACACAACTCCAAGAAAACTTAACTGCAGATAGTATGCTATAGAGCTGACACTTCTGTAATGTTACACATGTGTGATCTCAGTTGATTGGATGATCATCAGCTTTGGAGACTAATTCCAGGAGGTTTTCTTGAGTAATTCTCTCAAACCCTACTACCTCTCAGTAAATGGGCCATGCAGTGTAGTCTTCTCTTCAAATGACCTCCAAGACATTCTTGCCACATCCTAGGGAGATGTTTGACTAGTCCCAAAGGTGGGCTAATTCCAAAGCACAATGGATTTTTAATCCCTCAACCTCCAAACTTGCTCAACCACTGTGAAAAAACTATCCCTTGGTGTGCCTCAAACATAGACAGTTAGGGCCATAGTCAGCTGAAATTCTGTCTAAATCCCTGGATCCAATGTTCTCTATTGAATGGAAGCACCTAACACAAACATGAATAGAGAGAAATGGTTAAATTGTTTTTAAAAGGAAAATAATAATCCTGAAATAGCTCAAGTGCTTGATTAGAATTAAGTAGGAAAAAGATAATTTGTGAATGCACAAATGTACAAAACAAACTGGACAATGTGCCAGAGACTAGAAACAAAGTAAATTATAAAAATACTACATGAACAGAGATACTCTGTCAGCAAGGGGTGAAAAAGAGAAATATCTAAATGTTGTTTCAGCTATTCGAGGCATCTTTGCTGAATGCAAAGCTATGCACTACAGAGTATACAAGGTAATTAACCTCTTGAAACGTGTGAGTAAGAAGACACCAGAAAAAAATACAGTGTCAGTGTCAAGTATTACTAACCTTTTATGACATGCCATGTCCACTTGACAGAAGTAGATAATAATTATTGTTATTTTACTTTCCCTATATTCCACATTTCTTTTTTCCCCATAATATTGTACAGCCAATACCAATAAAACTGAGGGAACAAATTCATAACAGAGACATACATTTTCAAAACAGTTATAGCTGACCTGTAATTTTGACTGCCAAGTAAAGTTTTGAGGGAAAGAGCATGACTGGTTTCAGAAAAGACTAGATTTTTACATGGCAAATGAAAATATCATCAATTCCATAAGTGCAGGTAGTTATTTATACTGGTTGCCAGCCTGCTTTATTAAACCAGTAGCTGCCGAAAGACTGGAAGAAACTTTTTCAAGATGGGGCACAGCCTCTTCAACTTTCCTGAAAGCTTTTCCTTTTTTTGCTTGAACTACCTGGTGATGGTCCCTGTCAGAGACAGGAGGCTAGACTTGATGGGTAGTTGGCCTAGGATGGCTTTTCATAAAACACGTCATCTACCTAAGTTCTCCTGAAAAACTTTGGAAGAAAGACCAAAATGACTCACTTGTGAAAGCATCCACAGAGCTCTGAAGCACGAGGCTTCCTCCTTTGAACACCTGGTCCGGAGCTGACCACCAGGAGCTGGTGAGGGAGTACAGGTCTCAGAATTGCTGTACCCGGGTTTTATTCATTGAACCTTTCAATTCTTCTGTTAGTAGGCTTTTCCCTCATCGGAGATGGCTTTCTCAGTGGACAAATGACATAATGAGCTAAGGGTTTTTAAGAAAGAAAGTCTTTTTGAGGGGAGATCAGTTTATCTGAAGAAATGGCTGCAAGTAGGCAAGTGGACTCCCGCTGAACAGCCAACAGATGAGAGCAGCCATTCCCACAGCTAAGGGTTTGGGACTGATGATGGTTCTCCAACCACCTGCTCACACCTATAGAAAACAAGGCGGTCTTCTTTTCTTTGGTCAGCCTTATCACTCTGAAGAAGCCAGAAATATATGACTGAACACGATTTTTCCAAACCAGGCATTAATGCTACATAGCACAGAGCTGCTGTGAAAGGGGAGGTGTTTGATCAGCTATGGAAAGGTAAGCTGGACCATGAGAAAGGCTCCACATTTAGGGAGTAATGTACACACTGAAAACCACTGAAGAACTCTAGATTAAGTACAAAGACAGAGAAATGGGAGAGAAGCATACCAGCTAGCATTGGATTCCAGAGTCTGCATGCTCTGTTATTTGGTTTGTTATTTTTAATGAAGCAAATATCAACACATTTGTTTTGTTCCTGACTGTTCTAATAAATCCCAACAGTGAGACAAGAGTTCTGGCTTCTTCTACTCATTACAGTATCCTGAAATCCATAAAGATAAAAGCTCTGAAATTGTTGCCTCTCCATATAAAAATGTGTCATGGAGACTGATTGTGACTTTACTACTGTGAGAATTAAGAAAATGTAATGGCAAAAAAAGGATTCCAGTTACAAGGCTAGGAGTATAATGGGATGATTTATCATGACAAAATTTTTCTTGTAATGCATCTCCCTATTGAAATTAATGGTTACCAGAGATAAAGAGGTTCGCCCTCCTTTAGTTCAGAAATATACTGAAACAATGTTAACCACTTCTTTACACACATCATCCTCTTAAAACCATTTAAAAGAAGATGTTGTCACAGAGTCTACTGGTTGCTGTCTATAGCCAGATGTTTTATTCTGTGGTGTTATTGCATCACCACAGAAATCACCACTATTGTGTCACTGCAGCAATCACTATTGCAGAGTCTTTACAGCAGAGATAAGCTTCATTAACCCTGGCTGTCAATTTGAGTGTCAAGTGTCCACAGCTTTGCACATTTGAATGAAAGAACTGGCATCTATAGGTGCAAGAAAACATACTAAGCTCCGGACTACCCGTGGAGTTATAATGAAGGTTGAAATTAGCCTTCAGCAAAGACAGCCAGCTGAAGGAAGTAAGGAATCACACGTTCTCCAGATGTTTTCTGCTCTAACATAAAACCACAGAATAGAGTCTGATGGTGGTTCAGCAGGAGAAGGGAAAAGAGATGCCAATTAAAGATCCCAATTAAAGTTGCCAATTAAAGATATATATTCTGCCAAAATCTATGAAAATGACTGAATTACCAGATAGAAAGCCAGCAATTCCTCCTTCAGCAAATCCTCTTAAAAACAGTCTTCTTTCATTATAGACGTACACCACCTTCTTCACATGGAGCAGAATAGAAAAGTTCAACTAGGATATAAAAAGCTGTGTGGGGGCTTGGCCAGAGAAGAATGGGTATTTGATTTAGCAGCAGGTACAGGCAGAGAGATGAGGTTAGTCTGGGATGTGTGATTCATATCCTGCCATGCTGTGCCTTCATAAATCACTTAATGCTTCAGCAACCTATGTGTTAGAAGAAAATAACAGCACCTTTCCACTTGGTAGGGAAAAAGCAAGCTGTGGCTCTATTAAAAGCCCTCTTCATGGGCTTGCTCAGCACATCACCCAGAGTGGGAATCCCATGAAGGGCTTCAGCTTGTTGGGAAACTGGAGGATTTCCATTTTAGGGTAATTTAATACAAAGGGAAAGAAAAGAAAGGAAAACTTCTGGTTGTTAAATACCAATCATTAATACTCTAGCTACTTACTCCAACTGTTCTTTTCTACAGGATTTTTGAGAATAACCATGCTGGGACCCAGCAGTAAGTAAATGAGCCAGGAGAAGGCCCATGCCATTAACACCTCTACGCAGACCTCTGTGAACATGGTGTGAGTGATGGGTGATGGTGTATTTCAGAGTCTGGGAACAAGTGACATGTAAGAGGTAAATAAAATATTTCTCTTGCCAAGCCATACTCAGAATGCAGGGTGATCAGCCCAGCTGCAGTGAGGTAGGAGCTGGCTTGGGAAATCACATGTAAACCATACCCTGGGATATGCACCACCATCCAGGGTGTTTAGAGACCCTCAATAAAACTCAAACTCTGCAGAAGTCAGTGTACAAACGTCCAATAAAATACACATGACTACTTCCCATGTGGCTTCCACTGTTCTCATGTGTGGATTGCAAAAAAGACTCTGCTTTTATCCACTTTAATGGAAATGACTGAATCCTCCTCACTTCTCACCAAGGGATGTGCACCTAGGTTAGGTGATTACAAAACCCCTGTAGGTTCATGGGCACCACTGCCTCTGCTGGTGCTGTGGATGGCTCTGTTCCTAGATGCCTGGGTTACATCCCAAGGCCATGGCACAGCTTGGTGCCAGGTTCCTCTTTCCACCCCATGAAGCCTGGTACCAGCAGCACAGAGGTGCTTTCCTCTGCTCTGGGATACACAAAGCAGCTGCATGACCTGTCGTACTCAGGAGGTGCAAGGGGCACCTTTTTACCCAGAAATTAATAAGGAGGGCAGAGGCCAGGTTTTAGTGGGCAAAAACGGGGGTGAGGGTTTGAGGAGGGAAGGCAGAGAGGATGAGGAAGGCTCAGGGTGAAGAGGAAGGGAAAGACTGGGGCTCCCACACAGCCGTGCCTTGAGGTGGCTCCTTGTCAGCACACTGAGGGACTGGCCACCCAGGATGGGACAGATTTCCATCCTTCAGAGGAAGGATCCCAAGGGTTTCCTTAGTTCCATGCTGCCACGTGCCTGGGGGCCAACTCTTTCCCTATGTGTGCCCCATCACCACGGCTGCCAGCAGCAAGGGGGGCAGTCACCACGATACGTTATTTATGTTGAATTCGGGCTTATTATTGCATGGCATTCCAGCATGCAGACTCCACAACATCTTGTGGGGAGATTGCTGCATGATGAATAGACTGAGAAAGGCCAGGCAAACGGTATTATTATAACACTACATAAATATGTTTTTTTTCATTTAACATTAAAACACCTGATTTCCTCTAACATTGTAAACATGTCACTTTATTAGGTCTGGGAGAACTGATGAATTTAAAGGCATTTTGAGCAAACAAGTGGCAGCCTTTCTGTGTTTTATATGGAGGTGAAGGAAAGAAACCTTTATCTTGAAAACATATGGAAGAGTAAAAGGGACAGGAGAAAGCTGTTGCCCACTCTGAAGTTTCCTGTAGCGAGGGGAAGACCCACCCAGGTGATACTGGTGGAAAACAGTTAGAATATGGGGGAAATACAGGATATAATCTCCTTGAAAGAGTTGGCAAAGGTTCTCTGTTTTGTAGCTAATAAATTCAGCTTTCAGGAGGAAATTCAAATAAGCTGCATTTACTAGTTTTTAAGAATGAAAATGAATGCATTAATTATGTACAATGTTACCATCTGCTAAATGAGGCAATTTTGGCCAGGGTTTGGCAATTTCTTCCCGGACACGAAGTTTGAAAACAAGACTTTTCAACCATAAAATCACTGCCCTGTAAAAGGACAGATAAACGTCTAAGCAAGTGCCTCATTACTGTCAGAGAAATGATTTGTTGTTTCATTTTACAGTTGTGTTTTCCTGGTTATTACAGGGAAGGTTGAGTCAGCCTTTCCATTACAAATAAACTGCTTTTAAGGAACTGAAGTATAATCAGAGAAGAAAACTCACTCTGAGCATTTATGTAAAGCGAAAAAATTAAAAACACTAGCAACTGCTTGGATTTGTAGGGATACCACTTTGGCTGAGAGGTTCTTGAATTCTTGAAGACTGAAATTAGGCTTTTTTTTTTTTTT
>VXAA01000560.1:117484-186065 GCA_013399115.1 Anseranas semipalmata
TTTAACTTGTTTTGTTTTGCTTATGAGTGACTGCAAGGCACAGATGTCATTAAGTTTCTGGTAAATACCCCTTTGCATAGGCTGAAGACTTGTAACACATGCTCCAGTCATGGCTTGTACCGAAAAAACAAATCACAGACAGACACCAAACTGCCCCATCATGGAGATGCATGACCTTGTTTGTGGGCATACTGGTGAAGACAGCAGGGACAGCCTGCGGGGACCTTGCCTTCCCTCACCAGGGCTCCGGAATAATGTGGATGGCATCGTGTACTGCCAGAATAAGATGAGCTACACCTGCTAAACACTGTAGATAGAAGAGGAAGGAAAAGGCATTTAATTGTTGCTATCTCAGTTCTTGCCGGCAGGAATGAGTTGTGTGTGGAGGGACTAAGCTTGTAGCTGGACCAGTATGTCCAGTCCTGTACACAAAGCACAGTCTGAGGGGCACAGACCAGGATTGCCTGAAGGAGATGGCACAGAGAGGGCCACACAGGACAAGGAGCGATTCTGCCACCAGAAGGAATAGCTTTCATGCTGAAGCAAGTTTCACAGGGCAGTATGCATGCATCTGTCACCAATAGGACAGCAATCTGCATGAGTGAAAGAGAATATTCATATGTTGCTAAAAAACTCTCAGAAGGTATCAGTTTCAGTCCCTGTTCATTACTGCCTATTCCCACCAGATAAGTTGTTTATTCCAAGAGAAATATATATATATATATATATATTCACACATATATATAAATGAAAACCATCTTTTTAGCCCATTATTGTGTTGCAATGGCAAGGGATTAAATCAATTGCAGATGATTGTTACTAAGGTTTCACCACAACAGCTAACTATTTTCTGGAGAATTAATTTATTTAAATGTCCGTGTGCAGCAGACATCATGTGGTTGTCAATTGTGGTGCCCTCTTGAGTTGCAGGAAGCAAACAGCTCAGGTACCAAATGGCTGGGATCTCTCTTATACACATACATGTCATTTGTCAAATGGGCTGCTAGGTTCTCTGCTAAACACTTGCCTCATGATGCACTGAAGGCAGTGCAGAGCATGAGGAGGCTGTTGGGCATGAGGGAGTTTTGATGGGACCTCAGGCCTGCCTGGTGTCTCGGGACAGGTGAGGTGCAATTCTGCAAGCTGGAGCTGGAGCTGGTGATAGAGATAGGCACGAGGATGGGGATGGAAGTAGGGATGGGGATTGGGATAGGGATGGAGGTGGGGATGGGGATGGGGCAGGTGTGCAGGAGCTAAAGAGATACGGTGATGCCCGTCTCACCAGAAATCAGGAGTTAGACCTGCTGAGACCTACTTTGGCATGTGTCCACCAGCAGTTTTAAACTGGGACCTCTTCAAAGACTCTGGGTAATTTGGGCAGCAGAAGAAAATCCCATGTCTCTCTGCTCTTCAGCTTGCAGTTAAGTGTGTGGTCCCTACTGCTAAGACTTGTTTTCTTTACATGGGCATCTACCATTAATGAAAACATACAGAACAGGCGGCTGCAGGGCCTCTGTGAGCCGAGGCTGGGGTTGCCCGGTACTGGACACAGCCAGTTCCAGCCAGCTCCAGCAGCCCCATCGTGCTGGATGTAAGCAGAGTGGCAGAAAGAAGCATTTGCAGCCCTGCCCATCAAAGGGAGAGCGGCACGTCTGGCTGGGATGCTGCTTACGGCTGGTCCTGTGCATGCACCTCTCTCCTGTAACCCCAGTATCCCACATGGGCAGGGAAGCAGAGCTGCAGGGGCTCACCTCGGTGGCCCACGTAGCATAAGACCACTGGGAGCCTCTTTCTTTTTCCTGCAAGAGCTGTAAGGAGCTGCTACACTTCAAAGGCTATTTGGAATCCTAATAAATTCACAGACAGCAATGGGCAGCTGTGGTATGAGCAATGTGGTAACAGAGATGTGTGAAAACGGAGAGAAACAAGGCAGCAAAGGGGTCAAAACCCACGGACCACAGTTGGTGGGACAGTCGGAGGGGTAGTGCTGCTGCATGGGCTGGGAGTTCAAAGCACGAAGAACACAACTGAGGCTGTGCTGTGAAACAGGAGAGATCCCCACATTGTCCAGGGAAATACTCTTTCTTGCTGGTATTTTCCCACGTCTTATCTGCCCGCTCCCACCCTGCAGGCAACCAACCAGCTCACCATAGCTTCTCAATTGCTAAATCCTGTCCAGGAAGTTTTCTATTTTCAAAAGCCTTCACAATGAGCATAAAGGTTTTAATCCTGGGTAAGAAGGGAGAATTTTTCTGTTCCAGTTCTTCTTCCCTTCCCATATCCTTCACCCTCTTTTTCTTTTTTTTTCTGATTTCAGAAATATTCCAGTTCACTATTGGGACCGAAACTTTATGAGTCAGAAGACTGGAAACCAAGAAGATCCTCACCCGGACAAGATGAAAGTATATTAGGAGATGGAAAAACACCAGGGGTTTCATATCCCAGCTGAGAGCCACAGTCACCAGGCTCCTGCAATGGCTCAGACATTTTTTATGGCTGACCTGGTGGCCTCCTGATTCACTCTTTACACAGGACTAGAAATGTTCCATTCATTACTGTCGGTGCGTACACACGTTTTGGTTTCAATGAGTCAAACATTTCTAATATTTTCCAAATAGTTCTTTTTTTTTCTTTTTCTTTTTCTTTTTTTTTAATAGAAAAAGTATGTGCTTCCTGGTGAAGAGCACAGGAGGTTGTATAGTAGCCTAGGAAAAATGAATCACTTTCCTTTTGTTGCTCCTCTGCTGCACTACATTTCCCAGACATTGAGAACACAGCAGAAAAATCGTCTAATTAACCTCTATTCTCTGCCTGACTCCTCGATTGAGTTTATTTAAAATCCATGTCCTTCATGCTCCTCTGCTCTCTTGCTTCATGTTTATTGAAGTGCATATGTGAATTTCTAATAACCCACGTTTAGATGGATGTTTGATGAATAATTCATCTGCCAAGTTTGAGAAACGGTGCTTTGTGTGACAAAGGATTTTCTTTGCTTGTTCAATATAATAAATAAATAAATAAATAAATAAATAAATAATAATAATAATAATAATAAAATTGTGAACTTTCTGGTGATTTCTCCTTTTCTCCTTTTTCTTTTTCAACCAGAAAATAAAATCCTTCTTCATTTTCATTGGTGGTTTCAAGCCAGAGCCTCAGTCCTTGGAAAATCAAGCCTCGAAACTGGTAGAGGAAATAACATGCAAAAACAATTTAGGTGTTTTGACTTTGTCAGCATTCCTCCTACTGCCTGGGCTTTTGGCAACTGAAACAATTCCCTCAAATTTATAAACATTTGCAAAATGTTTCAGAATCCATTATTTGTTTGGAAAAAAGAAAATGGATCAAACAAATCAACACTAAAAGTGCATGCCCTAGAGATAATATACATCAGCAAGCAATGGAAAGGACATGTAGCAAATAATTCCATTCTGAATTTCTGCTTGGTTTTCCTTGGAGATTCACTATAGGTAATAGATACTTACACCATGATTCACTGCAAGGAAGAGGTATTTCTGCACCCAAATGAGGAAAAGTTATTTCTGCATTCATACTTATTCTCAGTATAATGTTTTTACTTTAGTTCATTGCTGTGAATTCTCATGTGCAGGACCTATTGACAGTCATGGAGAGCACCGAGTTTCAGAGCAGTGAGAAACAAGACAAATGCTGTGCTATAATCCAGACAAACACTTTTAATATTGAAGCCCCAAATATCTCATTTTTTATCCTGATGTTTGAAAGGGAAAAGTTCTGAAATCTCCCACAATTTTAATGGGAGAGAAAAAACATTTTCAGACTACCTTTTACCTCAGTCTCCTGAAATGGCACTGAATATTGGCTTCTCTTCTCTAGAGCCACATATAAACCCATCTGGGAGATAAAACATTAAATCTACTGTTAACAGTGGCTCAGCATGCCCAGTAGATGGGCCTTATTTATGTTTTGTCCACGCTATTTTTGATCTATCTTCCTTTTGGTTCTTAAAATTGTAGTTGAAGGCAACCGTACCATGTACCCACAGATGCAAATTGCATTCTTGTGTCCCTATTATATTACATATTTTTAATTCACTTGAGAATATGTACAATTTTATGAGGTTTTTATTTGTCAATATGCATTTTCAGTATTGTGCAATATCCTGTGCAATGTCCAGATGGCCAAAGTCATCTATATGATGTTACAAACAAGACATAAATTTTACTCTATCTACTGATGGACACTGGGAGAGCATAGCCATTAAAATTAAACAAAGGAACAGTTTATCAGAGAAAACAGTGTCTTTGTCATCACTTGGGAATCTTTACACAGAAAACAGCTGTCTGCATAACAGAAATGCTTTAATCCAACTCCTGGGGAAAAATCTATTTACTATCTGCCTCTTGTGGTTGAAGTGTTGTGGTTACTGAGGCTCTGCCACTCGCAATGTTGTTTCCAAGACTGTAATGTCACATCTAAGTGTGCTGATAATCTTGCAGCCCCACTTTTGAAGTGACTGCCGTAAAGCCCCTGCAAGCAGACTGCAGAGCGACTGCATCCTTCAAACCAAGGCCAGCGCCTGTCATGAAGCACCACTCCCAAAGACACAGTGTACAAAGTTTGACGAGGCTCAGCTTTGACTGGAGTGGCTGCTTGCTCCTTAGTAGCCCAGTCTGTCTCCTGAACAACTCATGTTTTGGAAGTAATTGTCCATAAGAAGGATATTAGCATAGCATTAGTAAGTGAATTTGCAAAGGAATTTAAATTAATGTGTTATGTGTCTAGGCTATCAAATTGGTTCTGTATCTTTCCCCCAGGCCATCACAACAAAGGTGCTAGTTGTCTCTCAGGCTGCAATCTGGAGCAAGGCATTGACTGGTCTTGGTAAGGAAACCTTGGTTCCACGCAGAGACTGCACCTTGCACACAGCACACAGAGGAGCCACTCTCTCCCAGACCACAAGGGCACAGGGTTGCTCCTGACATGGATCACTGAGACAGCACGGACATACTTAAGAAAAGTCCAAGGTCACACTCAGTTCCCATTAGAGACATCCTGTACTGAGGATTTCAACCACAAACCAAACATCTTACAATATGGTATAGTGCAGAAAATGACATTTCCAAGTGTATTTATTGAGAAATAGTAAAGATGTACATAATTTTACAAGCTTTTAATTTTAATTTACATTTTCTTAAATTACGTAGGCCCTAATAAACTATAATCTGCTAATACATGACAGAAACCCTTGGCTTCAATTCTATCTCAAAAATGCTGCTTTTGCTGGGATTTGGCTCATGTCACTTCAGTTCCTCTTCAGAGACAGTAAATACCATATTTGTTTAAAGTATATGCATGGTATCACTCCTGTAAAGTAGAGATGACTTTTGAACCAAAACCCTGGATCTGGATACAACCATACAGCTAAACTTTAGACTTCCTATTCTGGGCCAGGTCTATGTTCTCCATAAATCCTGCAATTCCAATTGGCTGTGGGATTTCATCTGCTCTGAGATGATGTGTGCTTGTACACAGGATTTTGATTTGGCCTCATCTCTCTTGTTGGTGCTTACACTGGAATGTACTCTGCATCTACTGTGGATGCAAACACTGCTGCTCACATTGGCTTCTAATGAAATCAGTTCTGGGAGCTACCTGCCACCTATACCTTTGTGCACTATCTCCATAGGCATCTAAAAAGAAGCATCACTTTAACTTTTGCTTCCTCTTTTACCGATATACTGAGCTGCATGGAGGTATATCTATTTAAGTTAACACTTTGTGACTGCGATCACACTGCATTTGTATTCTGCAAGCTCCTATTCAAATGCCTAATGAACGTTCAAGTTCTTTACTGACTAACTGCTAGAGTATCAGCAAAAGGCATTATACTCTATACTTCATTTGCACAAAATACTTGCAAACATGACATTGTACTCAATCTTTGTTGTTCAGGAGAGGCTGAAGGGAAGGCAGTTTCTGATTAACATGCTGTTGGATTAAAATGCACTCAATGTCAAAATGACCAGCCTTCAGTTCAATCTACTTAGGCCTGTCTGGAACAGTCTGACATGACTATGGCTCTGCCTTGATTATTTTCTCCTCTATATTGTTCATGCAGAGTATTATTATTATCAGAGTAATTTCTTTCTACAAGGCTGGCTTGTAATACACAGTTTTATTCAAAGACATATTATAATTTTTGCATAGCAAGAGAGTATTTGTACTCTGCAGCTTTGCTTTAGAATTTTAGGATTGTGAAGGTTTTTGAGATAAATCTTTGATTTTTTGTGCATTTTTGTGAATTATTTATTTTTATAATTAACTTCTGCTAGGTTAGGGCACAGAATCCAAGTTAAAATCAGAACTTTGTCATGTTCTGCAAAACTTCCATCCTTTTGCCTCCACCTCCTCCAGTATATTAATTGAGCCATACCTGCCACAGAGAGTTAAACACAACTCCACTGCAAACTTTTTATAAGAACTAATGGTTGTTGCTGGGTTATTGTTTATTCTTACTTCTGATTTGGAAAAGAAAACTGAAAAGCTGAAAAAAAAAGCCAAAAAAAAAAAAAACAACTGAGAAATAAAATCACTTCATGCATTTAAATAACACTATCACTTGTTAGAGAAGNAAGAAAAGAAAAGAAAAGAAAAGAAAAGAAAAGAAAAGAAAAGAAAAGAAAAGAAAAGAAAAGAAAAGAAAAGAAAAGAAAAGAAAAGAAAAGAAAAGAAAAGAAAAGAAAAGAAAAGAAAAGAAAAGAAAAGAAAAGAAAAGAAAAGAAAAGAAAAGAAAAGAAAAGAAAAGAAAAGAAAAGAAAAGAAAAGAAAAGAAAAGAAAAGAAAAGAAAAGAAAAGAAAAGAAAAGAAATATAAGGTACTTCCCCATACCATTTTTTTTTAATATATATATAACAATCTTTATGTTGAGATTCTCATGCAATATTCCGATGCTGGAACTTGAGAAGGGCTTTGCCCAACTTTTTTCCTATTCCAGTAGAAACACTTTCATCCCACCTGAAAGACTATGAATAGCTGGTACCATAGGTTTTATGAAAATGTACTTCTAGGCCAAATTTGACTAGACAAGTACTGTAAATATAAAGAAGGTATGCATCTTTTTTTTTTTTTACTTGGTGGACACTCAAATCTATCACCCAAGGAGCTGGTGTATAATGATTTCATACATGGCTAGGCTCATGTGATGACTTCATACTTTCCAGTGATAACAAATCATAAGTTCATTGTATGGTGACTTATATATCCAATTCCAAAGCAGCAAAGAAATTCCATTTTTATGAAGTTATAAAGGAGTCTTGCCTTGGTCTTTCAGTGGCTCCAGGCTTTCACCTACCAAATAACTTTCATACAATCTGTAGAATTTAAATCAACAAAGATGAAATTTGCTTAATTCCTGGTATCTAGACATATGCTGGCTTCACAGCACAGAGCTGGAAGATCTTTACCTCAGTGCTGACTACTGTGTTTGTGTAAGCGTCCTGGAGTTTGCATTTAACATCTCTTGCACACACCTCTTTATGCAGTCAGAACGCAGGCAACCTCAGGCATCTCCACATACAGTGATAAAAATCAAAAAGCAGTTTTCATCTTCTGCAATAAGAGATGAACCACTTGTAGTTGCTTCAGAGTGCTCAGGCTGCATGTGGGGTGCTAGGGACCTTGTGTCAAATACGGACCTTGCTCATTTTCCAAAGCTGAAAGGCAGCGTGTTCAAAACTTGCAAGGTAATTATCACCATGTGGACCATAATTACTAATAGAAATGACTAAAATTAAGGTATTATATTTCTCAATATTTCTTCATAAAAATCCCCTGCTTATCCTCTCCTCAGATACCTGACATGCCATTGAAATTTCTGGATTCAAAGACTCTTAGGGTTGCTTCTGTGTAATATTCTTGTGTAATCAAAAATAGGTGAAGAAAATCATGTTGACCCAAATCAGAAGACACATCTATGTGGAATCACAGAATGAAGAAACTACCAAAATACTTTTATATTTACCAAAATAGACTGTGCTCCTGAAAGGGCCAATGTCATCATGCCAGCAGCTTGTGTTGATCCTGAATATGCTAAATGTAGCATAATTTGTGCATCTGACTGGTAAGAGATTCTTTAGGATTATTTTTTCTTTCTAAAGAAACTTGTGTTTTACCTACCCTCTGTGCTTAATACCACATCTTTACCCTCCAGTAATGCCACCAGCAATCTCCAGGTACCTTTGTCTGCTGGGTGGGAATTTGTTCTTTCATACACAGCAGATGTACTCACTGTATGGCTTTCGGTGGGCTGAGTAATTCATGAATATGGCTCTTAGTTCTCTCATCAGAGAATCAAGAAATTATGTCGAAGGTGTTAAACACTTTTTTTTAGCTTTCAAGGTAGCGGTCCCCAGTATCAACCTCCCAACACACTCTTAACTTTCCTCAAACAATCAGTGGAATTATTGAGAATCCAAATAAAAACACAAACTTTCCTTTATTATTTTTTTCTTTCTGCAACAAATACTTAAATGCTTTGGTGCAGCCCTGCTCTTTGATTTTTTTGAATTTCAAATTTGGTCATGTCAAAAATTATCACAAAGGCTTTTTTTGTTTATCTACATAGTTTTTAACCAAAATTACATTATAACACACAAACACAGTCTTCTCTTTAAGGCACAACACATCATTATGCACATTCTGTTTGCCAAACTTATAAAAGAGACAATATTATATAACCCTCTCCCGCCCCTGCCCCCACAAAAAAAGAAAGAAAAATTGCATCCACTTCCAAAATCAGCTGCTAATAAAGTCACAGTAAATTATTTTCATCAATAATTTACACAAATTACAGGTCTAGACAGGATTGTCATTATACAGTCTGAGTGCATTCCAATTCAGATTTTCTGGGTTAGGTAGGCTAAAGTCTGGTTCAAACCTCAGTGCTGAGAATATATCCCATTTTGAGGAATGTTGTTGAACACCACCTTGTCGGTTGGAAAATGCGTGTTGGTGCTTTGCCAGTTTGAGTCCTTTGTTCACTCCTGTCAGGGCTCATTTGGTGTGTACCATCAACCTCCACAGTTTTAATTCATTTAAAAACGTTGCATATATAAGACCATAGAGCTTCCTTACGTAGCACTAATATTTTAACTCCATTCAGCAATCTGAATTCTTCAATTTGGAATTTTTAATTCCAAATATTTCTTCCCTTCTTAAGACAATTCATATGTGTAAAGCCAGAGGCATCGAATCACACATAAAATTTCAGTGTAATTGAAATATATATATATATATATAAAAAGGATCGCCAACTTTAGAACACAGTTACAAATACTCTAGTTCCAGTGCTTGATGGAGAGCCAAGAGGTCCGAATGACTGGATATCCTCCAGAAAGGCATGTTGTGCTGTGTTTGTCAGAGGGGGGAAAAAGGTCAGGAACAATGAATGCTATGACAGAGGGCGGTATCTGATACACAAGTCTAGTCAGATTACCACCACGGATTTTACACTACTGTATTTCTGGATTGATTTTTGCTAGTAAGGTACTGACAAAAATCAGGCCAAAATAGATCTGATTTTAAGAATTCAACTGAAGGTAAAATAATTAGACAGTCTTTCTTAATAGTTTCTTTGAAAAGAGCCCATTATTTAGTAAGGGCTATTTGCTATATTTTTAGCATGGAAACCCATACAAAGGAGCATTAGCAGTTTCTGCTTCACTTGTTATACTTTGCAAGCTCATTTGAAGGGTTATAAGACTTTCATTAAAAGAGGCTTCACACACAACACTTTGAAACAGAGTTGAATTACAGTTTTGACCTTCTGGGAGACAAAAAAAAAGAAATATGTTTTTGGGAGAAAATAACACATTTCTGTTTTTAAAAGAAGACAATGTGTTACAGAAAGCATCAGTGTCTGTGAGAGATGCAGGTATATGCACTATTCTCTTTCAGCAATTGATCAGACTAGAATAAAAATCATACTTTCATGTTCTGTTCAGATCTATTTGCAATGTGCTATATTCATCCATCCCTCTGAATTCTGTATCTATTCATGCAATACAGCCAACATTAAGAAAAAAGCATGCCAAACTGGAAAGTACACAATCCAACCACCTTTGTTTAGCGCAAACTATGAAAGACCCATCACCAGTACTGTACCTATATCAAGGAACCATTTGGAATGAGCATTTCAGATACTTTCATTTTCTTTTCACTCCAACTACACCATAAAAACTTAATACTAAGAGGACACTTAATTTTACTACTTCTAGCACAAAGATATTTAAGTAATTTGTCCTGTGCAGATGTCCTTGAGACAAAATTTTTCAGTTTCTGCACATTTCCAGGGCCTATACTGAGAAGCATGGCTCAAATTATTACCAATTTGATCTCTTTCTGAACATTGAAAACTCATCTGGTGAAGTTTAGACTTGAATTCGTAAGATGAGGAAATAATACTTCTAAAGAAACATTTTTTTAGAAACACCGATTTGGTGCACAATCTGTACGTTGTGTTCTTTTTCCATTTGCGGATGTGTCTTTCTTGAAGCAAACTATTAATATTCATATTCATCATATTTGCTCCAGCTAAATTCAGATCTTTGTTTATGTTAGCAAAAAATCTTCACAATCCTTTTAATGGTTTTCCACATTCTCTATAATGCTTCTTTTGAAACCTCTATGGTTTCACTGTTTTTAAACAGTGAAAATGACCACCCAACCTTCATGTCAACCCCTCCTATGTCTTCTTTTTATCTGTAATTTGCTTGAAGTAGTCAGACATTTTTGCTCCAGTCATTTTTTTGCTTATTTTTAAACGATTTTGCATTTTTTTTATTTCCAAACTGAAATAAAGCAAATGCTAGAATCCAAATGGTTCATTTTACTGTAAGTGCTGATTTCATCATGCTCTTGTTGCCTTGCGCCTGTAGACTGAAATTATTTGTCATTCTGCCAGTGTGCAACACTGACAGAAATGCAAACAGAAAGGCTTGCATTAGTAGCTATGTATCACACCAACATTTCAGGAGACAGGTTACCTTTTTTGCTGCCTGTTCTTCTTCTACACCATCCCCAATTACAACATATACTACTTTTCTGCCAAACCTTTGCATTATTCGTTCAAAGCAACTTTCTTTTCCTGGAAGATAAATGAGATAAGAGTTCAGAGTGAAGTTACCTGATTAGCTGCATGCTCCTCATCTCGGCCATCTCCAATCACAACATAAGTTATGTTAGTGCCAAATCTGGACACTATACGCTCAAAACAGCTCTCTTTGCCTGAAAAACAATGCACTACTTGTTCAAGCTATCAAGGAAGTTATCATGATGCTCTACAAAGGATTACTGCAGTGGTAAGACATTGCTACTACTACATTTTTATAGTTCCCAGCCTTAGGATTTAGAGCTAAAACTGCTGAGAAGCAATTAGTTCCCTTAGTGACACTAAGCTGATTTGGCAAAACTATATCTCTTAAGAGTTACAGGAAAGCCACTAAGATAAAGGAATTAGCAGCATTGCAAAAATGAATAGGTTAGTGAAAGAATAATTATATTTAAACGTTTCCCTATTATTGTAGTAATAATTTTTCAAGGACAGCAGCAATTTTAATTCTAACATATCTGCAAAAATGAGTCATGTAGCAATGGAAATGTTTTTGGAGAACTATGGACACACAAAACAAAATTAGACAACAGGTTCCTGGGAGAACTTCCATGAAGTATTTGGCTCTTTGGAGGAATGTGGAAACAAGCAGGCTAATTAGTAACAACAGACAATAAACGGGATTGAAAGAGACCAAGCAAAGCCATCTACCCATCTTCCCAATGTACTACAACTTCAGTTTTACCAACAAGTGCTTGTGCTACTGATCCTTAAACTGTCCAGATATGACAATTTCACTGTTTCCACAGGCAATCTGCATATTTAATTAACTTTTCCATTGGGAAGTTTCTTTTGATATGCAACGTACACATAATCCATTGCAATTAAACCATCATTTATTGTCATACCTCCCATCAACGTGTAGAAAGATTCTTTCTTTCCTCTCTGCAATAGTTTTTTACCTGGAGTTTGTTATTTTGTCCCCTCCCTCCAACCCAGGCTTTTCAGTCTTTTCTCACAAGCTCCTGATTTCTATATCTACGATTCTTAGTGATCTCTTGCTTTTCTTCAGATGGTCCATAAAAAAGGGCTTATGATTACAAAAAGCATTGTGTGTATTAACTGTTGAATGAGGATCAGATTTCGGTGTGTGCAAGTGACAACTACAATTCTAGTCCTGTGCTCAGCACAGGGCAGAAATCACTGAGATGAAAAGTAGATCTTGCACTTAAAAAGAGTTTGCTGTGTTCCCGACAGGGATGTAACAGCAACCGCACTGCTGTTAGGAAGGAAATCCTGGTGCAGGACTCTTCCACAGAGCCTCCAAAGACTGCGCTTCACTCCCTGCTCTCTTCAGTGCTGTTGGCACAATTTTTTAATGCTCCTTCCTTTGGTGTGAGTGCAATCTCAATAACTGAAGCCAACATATAAAGGCTGTATGACAGATGACATTAATTCCAGAGGCTGCTCAGTATCACACTCTGTTTGGGATACTTTGTGTCTTGACTTTTTTTTTTTTTAAAGGATTTGAAGCATTTCTGTCTCAAGAGATGAGCTACAGCTCATTAACAGATAACTGAGATAATAGATTTTCCTGAAACTGCTAGAATATACTTTTTTTTTACTTTCACAAGTTTTTTCACTTGTGAAAATCTTTTAGGAAATGTATTGTAATACTTCTGTCAATGAAGTGTCACTGTCCTTGTTATACAAGATATCACAGGTATCGAAATTAAGCATTCTTTAATAAACAGTAAATCATGAAATCTGCCAAAACTTATTGGTCATTGCAGGCTGTGCCATATCTCACAGGAATGGTAACTTTTCTTAGATTAGAAGACAATTTTGGATGTGATTTCCAAAAGCCACGAATTTCCAAACTGCACAGAAGCCCCTTCAAAGAGGTACCCAGTTAGCAGCAGAATAGGGAAGTGCCCTTGTGGCATCCATCAACACAGCTTCTGTTGGTACCAGTTGTCATTACCCTCAGTGATATACTACGATTCCAGATAAACTTGTGAAGCCGTGATCTAGCTTAATTAGAGCTGAAGGTCAGAGCAAAGACTAAAACAACAACAAGAACAACAACAACAAAAAACCTTCTGTTTAGATTTTAATTAATGAAGCAATTTTCTTCATTCTTTTCTGCAAATTTTATGTTCTCAGTACCTGAATTAGGAGTTTCTGAGGCTTTTAATCAGTACTAGGAACTTTATGCCTTTAGGGATAACTGAAAGGAAGCTGAATTTTGAATATTATTATTGACATAAACAACTCTAAACATGCAATGCCTGACTTTTAATTAACAATATAATGTCAGGAAAGTGGTTTTGAATCCATCCAGTACAGGCAAAGAATATTGATAATGCAGTGTAGACAGAATGGATGAAAGAATAATTTTCTTACCTATTTTGGTTGCACTGTAAATATTTTCAATAGGAAAAGCTCCTCCTAAGCTGTATAGCAAGACTTTTGCAAGTGCTGGGATAAGCTGGGTAGTTGTTACCAACACATTTACACAGTTACTCCTAAAATGAGAGAAATAGTGTAAGTTTGAATAGCTTAAAATCATTACCCAAATGTTGATGAGGTGAACCAGCTGTGGAGAGCATATTCAAGATTCCTCTATATTTACTTTCACTCACAGGGCTTTGCTACTCAGCACCATCACTTCCAGAAAAATATACACAAAACTTTTGGCAAAATCCTTTAAGACGTATGTAGGCATGATTTGTAGAAAGTATTCCATGCTTATGAAAACATGGTCCTTGAAGATGAGTCCACTGAAACAGACATATAAGATCACTAACTATCTGAGAATAGACATCCCAATGTCTTCAAAGCATCATTTTCCTGCTGGTGATTACTTGGCACTAGCTACCAGTCAAACTGAAGTGTTAGGAGAAAGCAAAAACTTCATTTGTTACTCCTGTCAGGAGGGAAAATAAATGGAAAATAAAATATACATTTCTGCACACTGACATCACTTTCTTCATTTTTCAAGAGTAAGAGTTTTTTGGAGAAGAGGGAGACAGAATCATAATCATGTTAATAAGAAAGCACTGAACGGAGAGGTTGAAAACTTGAATGGAGAAGCTGAGCTAGCAGTTACACAACAGAAAACTGAAAGCCAGGCCATTTCATTTCACACTGACAGGCTGGAACAAGAGTCAGGCCATGGTGTGAACATGGAGCCAAGAGCAACTAGTTGTGACGTTTGATCCTGGCTCTTCCACAAGCTTCAAGCAAGACCTTAGGCTACTATTTCTGCCTTAATGTATCTCAGTTTCCTGTCAGTAACATGTAGGTAACATTTAGCTGCCCCATGGGTACATCTGCTGAAGATTTATGGCTGTACAGTTCTTTGAAGACAAGATAAAAGACTATTATTTAACAGTCCTGAGCAAGTGATAACTGTTTATGAGACTCATCCTCCAATGCTCAACTGATCTTTATTATTCCATGTCTTTTTGAAGATTAGCAATTCAAAAAGAAATGCAGAGCTAAACACAATGGCTTACACAATTGTTTTACTTTTTTTTTCTCTTGAGGTGCTTAAGAATGTTAAAAAACTTAAACAATGACTAAGAGAGAAGCGTATTGCAAAAGTAATTGCATTTAAAAGCATTTTCCACATCTTTCCAAGTTTCTTCTTTTCATTTAACACTGATTTCTTTTTCCCATACTTGTTCAGAAGGCAAGATGACTTAACATTGTTCTTTCTTTATAGTTTAGAACCAGATTTTGGGGGATTTGTAATGAAGTGCATATTGAATGGGTGACTAAGCAGCAGCAGTGTTCACAGCTTTATTATCTCAGAGTACCAATTAATTTTGCCTCATGACTGGGAACCCAAACTTTTATCTCAGTTGTAGTATCGAACACAGATATTCATTCTTCTGAAAAATTAGATATATGCTTAATCATACTGATTTGTTTGGAAGGACAGAAGGAAAATGATTTTGTGTTCTGGGATTTATACAGTACTTAGGTACCAGTGTGAATAGGCACATGCATCAAAACCCAGAACAGACACACCTGGAGTTCAGAGGATGCTACCAGCAAGATAACTTGAAGGCTGGCTTACAGTTCTAAAATACCCTTTCAATGTACACAGGACCATATATCACATTTTGAAAGACCTTTCATACTAGTAAATGCTGGAATCACAGAAAATGAAATCAATTTCCATGGAATTTTTCCTATGTCATGTTCATAAGCCATATTAGACCTATGCTGTTCTTTAAAGTACTAGTGTAACATAACCTAAAATATCAAAAAATAGCCATTATATATCCAAAACTAAAAACTTTTTTTTTCTTTATAGTAGACTCAATACATACCTTGTGCTGATAATTGATAATGATTTAAGTGCATTGGTTAGCCAGGAGTCTGTCAGAGCTTCAATCTCTGCTCTTAATTGCAACCATGCATCTCTTTTAGCGGGACCCAGGAGTCCTTTTATGTAAAAAAGCAAGAAAAGAAATAAAATTAAATTCTGTATTAGCGGGAATGTATAGTTTTTTTGGTCATTGTTTCAATTTTAAATTTCACCAGAATATGAAAAAACATCATCTGATTATTTTTCATATATTCAGCATACTTGACTATGTTTCAAAGTGTACCTCTCAAAAGTACACATTTTTCAAACCAAGTTCTTACATACATCTTACACTCTAATTATCAGAGGCAGTGACACGGGAATCTATGCCATAGGGATCATAGACAGAGACACTCAGAAAAGAAGAACTTTAGAATAAACTTGCCTTTTCAGTATTTGCATATGTTTAAAACTGCCCTGCTTACGACCCTGTAGATAGGTAAACTTCAGGTTATGCATACGGAAATACAACATTTGTTTGCTGATGGCTTGTTCTTCATATCCTGTTGCAGTTAGTAATGATAGCTGCTTTTATAGCATTTACAGCCCTGAAATGGCTGTGCATCTTATGCTTTTGTATCTCAGGTAGTCCTTAAAAGCACCTTAACATCTCCTTTTATGTATGAATGGTCAGATTTCAAAAATACCCAGCTAACTGAATGTTGAGACCTGACTTTTCATAACCAAGCTATTTTAAATTTAGATATGGTACTGGAAGAGCAGAGAAGAGGCTTGGTGACCTGTAGTATCCCTCTTCTCCTTCAGTAGAAGGGGTGGTGACTGTCTTCAGAAATGTGAAACAAAGCAACCTAAAAATACCTAGCTTGATCTAGCCTTCTGTTGTGTTCTAACAGCTATTCTGAAATAAACAGATATTATGTGATAAGATTATTTAAAACAATAAGAAGTAGTGGATGGATGAAAGAACTTGCTCAGAAAGGATAGAATATCTTTCTGAAGCAGGACTTGTGGGAGAGAACAAAAACCTTAATACAATGCTCCAGGTATTTGCAGTCTGTCTTTGCAATGATTGTTCCTCTTAGTATGTTTGTCTATGCCATGTTTTTGGATATAAACTCATAGTTTAACTACTGGTGTTAAAGGCTTTATAAAATGCAACAGTTTTGCAATCTTGGAGGCATTAGATTCTATAAGAAAACCCAGTAAACATATGGATAATAATGTTTCAAGTATTCTTAATATAAAAAAAACTCCATTCATGACACCAATGAAGGGCAAGGCAGAACAATTGAAAGCCAACCATCTACTGCTACCCTCTGCTCCTGTTGCTTCATCCTGTGGCATTTAAAGACACTTAACTACTAAAAGTAAAAATATATATGCCAGTTTTACGTAATTTAGAAAATGGTTAAGCTAACAACTAATTCACTGTCCATATTAGTAGACTGTTACCCATTTCTGAGAAACTGCAAGAAGTGCTAAAAGAACACCAAACTGTTTTTGCTGAAGGTGAGACTTCTTTTGAGTTTCAGGTTCCTCTGAAATAAATTTCATCTGAGTAAAGTTCATCTGAATAAATTTTCATCTGAGTTGAAAAAGTCCATGCTACAGAATGGGAGAGTGTTCATCTGGACTGCTTCCTGGTTGGGTTGGCCTTGCCTCATCCTTTAACTTTAGAAATATTCCCTGTTCTCACATTCTCTTCTTGAGGTAGTCAGTTGACCTATTCCCTTCCTCAGAAGAGGGCTACCTGCCTCTGCAAGTCACACAGGACTCTCCAGGACAGATTCTTGCAGTTAGGCTGCTGTGATTTCTTAAAGCCTGCTGACATTGACATAAGTGAGTACATGAATGAGAGGAATTAACAGGAAAGGTCTTCTCCCAGATGAAGCTGGGATTTCCTGCTATCAAAATTAAATGTGTAAGCTATACAGTTAACAAAAGGGGCTAGTGGTATGGCAGTGTTAGAGGTTTCTTGCATTCACTGCTGAAAACAGACTAGGAGATGCAGAGCAGAGAATTAAGCAGTCAGTCTGTTGTTACCAACCAGTTCATGAAAATGTAGGATGGAAAAGAAGACCAGCCAGAACCAATTTGAACTGTCGAAATAACACAACCTCTTTCCTAGAATAACAGTTTATTTGAGGTAGAATAAGTGTCTCAACCAAACTAAGTCAGGAGGAGGTAGGTACAGCTGAGCTGGGTCTGAAAGAGAAAAGTAGGCTCTGTGCAAGTTAAATGGAAGCCTGCCCTGCTTCTCCATCTCTGGTTCTCCTGTACAACAGCACAATGTTGGATCTGTCCTTACAGTCAGGAACTTTCAATAGCCCAAGGTCCAGTCACACAATTTTCTATTCACTCTGTGGCTTGCAAGGCACCTGCACTTTGCAGGAGTTCATTGCCATGTGGTTGAACCTGACCAGCATTCTAAATTGTTTTTGACAATTAAACTCACCTCCTATGTTGTTCTTGTAAGTATTATACAACTCTTTTACTCTTCTGTAACGGAAAGCCAGCTTCCTCATCCAGTCAACCCCTCCTCTTACACCTGTTGGCAGACAAAGGTTTGCACTACTTGCAGCTGCATGGAAGCCATCAGTTGCAAAACTGTAGGTACTGCAAACACCCAAAATACAGTAAAAATAAATACAATGTATTCCTGTAAATGCTCAATGTATTTAATCTTTAAAGAAAAAAAAAAATGAAGCAAATGCTCTATCTTACCTTAGGTCTTGTCCATTATCATCAGAAGAAACATCATCTATGTGAACTTGATCACATTCCTGTTGAAAAAAACATCAAATGATAAATTATTTTAAAAGAGTATGCTCACCATATGCTCAGTACAGATGAAGAAACGATCGTTGCAGGCCACTAACTGTACCAGAAGATGGCAGCTTTGCATCACCATCAATTTCTTTAGAACAATACAACCTTCAAATCCTACTCTGCATAAATTATCAGTTAAAATAGGCCTTTAGAAAAGTGCTCTGTAATTTTAGTGTGACTTTTGATAAAAATTATTTTAATTGAAAAAAAAAGAACAATTACAAGTCACTCTCATAGTCTCTCTAGCACACCAGTATTCCAAACCTTATTTCACTGCTTCCTAAAAGCTAGTGATGATGAACCTTAAAAGGCATGCAATTTCTGTTGAGTCTCTAGGAGTCTGGATGCTTATCAGATTTTTGTCTTGATTTATGCAAATGCTTTTGGTTGGGAAATCACAGATAATCAAGCAGTCCTGAAGAACTTCACTATTTCCTGGTTTCGTAAGGGATGGAAGTAACTCCAGGGAACTGAGGTATATTGAAAACCTGAACTCCCCTCCAATCTGTTTTTAAAATTGGGTAGCTATCAAATATCCTTTTCTGCACAATGGTTACAGCAGAAAGACAGGAAAATGCAGGGGAAGCACAAATAAATAAGTAACTCAAGCTATCATGCAACAGTAAATATAAACAGGTATCGTATTACTGTTTTCTGTAGCTGCTAGAATTAACAACCTACCCCAAAGACACACCAGAAATACAGTATCTGGAGACTTTAATGTATGGAAGTGATTTTTTAATATTTAAAATAGCTGTTGTTAACATAATCCTAATTTTATTTATGAAAAAGTTCAAGGATGTATTTAAAAATGACTCCCCAGCTAATGTTTTCAGATAATTTAGTCTCACCACTAACACAAAATGAGGCTGAACTTTCAAAATGCACAGTTTTATGGTTCAAATAGAGTCATGTGAGTCATCTACTTCAAATAATATTCCTGACAAGCAACACTTAATTCAGACTCTCTGTGACATGCAAGAGTACGCAGTTCTGATTTTCAGACCTCAGTCTAGTACTAGTGCTAAGTTGTCCAGATGAAGGATAAATCTGAACAGAGGAGTGATTTCCAAATGCGTGCACCACAAGTTCCTAGAATTTATTCAGGGAGCATGATTTCAGGGAATTACCATTTCTGTCCAAAGTTTTGTTTGCTTTGCACTGAATGAAAACTTCAATAGACTTTTATGTACGTGAAGTTATTAAAAAAATAACAATTTGTGTATAAACACATAGAACTTCATTTTAATGCAAGCAATCATAATTCAAAAATACATATCAAGACTAAAAGAATGAATAGCCAAATTCTGCTTATCTGGCTTAATCCATTAAGACAAGCATGAAAGACCTGCGTTCAAGGAAGAGAAATGAATCATTCTTCTCCCCACTGGAGAAATAAAATTTTTTGTTTCTGTCTAAGGAGATCAGCTTGAGCTGTAGAATATTTTAAAGAAGGTGCTTTTGAATGTAAATAACAGATGAAAAGAGAAAGAAAAAGGGAAGTGACAGCTGAAATAAAAGATTCATTTCTTCATCCTAATTTATTATTTACACTCAAGAAAAAAATGCAACTAGACTCCACCCAGTGTAGGAAAGGAGCTCAAAAATCAGACAAAAAGTCCCACTGGGAAAAAAATCTTACTCAATATTTTGCAATATCTGAACAGTATCTGGCTTCCTAATCACCTTTACTGATTACACTTAACTGGTCAAAGCATGAGATAATTTTAAAAATTTAAAAATCAGTCCTGTGGATCTGAACATGTACTAATTAAATGGAGGGCACACAGAAGTCCTCCTGGATAAGAAGGACTGTCTGCGCTGTTTGGGTTTTGTTAAGCTGTTCAGCTATATTGTTCCAGCCTTGAAAACTCCAGATAACCGTTCTGCTGACAATTTAATTATTAAGTTTAATATAAGTGGGTGGAAAAGGCTCAGCTGTTTACTTTTATTTTTTTTATCTCACAATTTGTTCATTGACTCCAGCAAGAGGAGAAGAGGGGAACATGCAGTTTTCTGATTGTTTGCGTCTTGTCCCTGCAATAAGGTTGCTAAGTTTTCATCCATATAAAGGGATCTAAACCAACAGCATTCCCTGGATTCCTCCTTTTTCCCGTTCCTGTTCTTCCCTTGGATCTATTGCTCACCTCCTCAACAATATGGCAATAGCCATTTGCTGACCAACAACAAACTCATGTGCCCCCCACTCTTTGCATCATTTTATTTTGCCTTCTTGTTTACTTCATCCACTTCAAGTAAAATGTTTACATTTTACAAATTCACTTATCTGGAGTGAAAAAAAGAAAGAGCAGACAGTTTAAGCAGATTGGAGATAGTTCTTGTTCCAAATGAAATGGAAAACTGGTGGCATAACACTAGATCTGAATTGCTCGTAAAGGAGACCAAACAGTTGAGGGGAAGAAGGAAGGAAAGCTCTCTGTCAATTTAAATGTTAAGGTGAAATGTTTTTCACAGCAGTTACAGTATTGGCTATACTCAAGTCACAAGACAGTGCAAGGTCAAAACTAAGATAAAATATATTTCATAATACTGAGTGTACAGGAAAGGAATCTAGGTATAATAACAGGCTTTTGCTTGACGTAATACCAATTTAAATTATATCTGAGAGCAGTCAATTCTTTGCAGCAATTTTTAGAGACTGAAAATTTGAGAGTACAGAATTGACAAATTACCCATAAAAATTAACCTCCTGGAATGAACAGTAATTTCATTACTGAGTAAAAATGTTGTTATAGAGGGGATATTCAACACTATGCTTTCTCAGGCTATACAGAAGCTCCCCTTTTTATGTATATGCTTCATTCTCCATTAAAACTAGCTTGACCTGCCTCCCAAATTTTGAGACTTACTTATATCTGCTTTTTTTCTCCCTCTTTTCCATTTTTAATGAGAAAAAAATAAAAAGCCACAAAGGCTTATTTAAAATATAGTAGGATTGTGATAAAAATTGAAATGTAATTCAGTGTGTCTGAAATAAATACGCCTTTTTTTCATTGCCCTAGAGAGTGGAGGGGATGATAGACTTGAAGATTCATGTCCAAATTGTGCTTGCAAACTGTAGAAACTATTTTGTGTGTGTGCATAGTATGCTCTACCAACATTTCTAAAAGCTGTCTTAAAATTAATACTGAGATAAGGATAAAAACTTCCTTTTATTCCTTACCTAGTTGAGAACAGAATGCTTTAGTCTGGCTATTGTTACTGAGCTTAGTCCCAACTCTAAACATTGTTAAGGCACATGAACTTTTTAGAGCACCAGACTCCTGTTTTCATGGCAAAATACCAACTGCCCTCCCAAGTGATACTTCTCAAGCTAACTAAAATTTATACACTGAGAATGAAATAACTGGAGAACAGCCTAGCCTGAAATAAAACTGCAGCTTGGCTGATTAGGACATGGGTTACTGGGTCAGTGGGGAATGTCTCAACAGATTGGAATTTCTGCATCAGCAATCATTGTAGTGAGACAGATTTGCATAGAGGAAGGAAAACTTTATTTTTATATGTGATAACTTTCAATAACTTGGTTGTTATTACTAGACCTTGGTATGCAGTGCTTGTAACCAAGACAAAGGGAGAAGAGGGGAGACCTTAGAGGATGCAGTGACTGTAGTCAATATTAAAGGAATATAAATTCATTAGTACATTACAGTTGTCATGTCCAGAGACATGTGGTTTATTGTGGGATGAAGATGAAAGTAAGACAGAAGGTATGGGACCTGATGGCTCAGCGCTACAAAAGTGAGATGATGAAAGGGTAAGTAATCTAAGTAATCTGTCTACTGAAAAAAGACCTATCTCACTTCCTCCAGTAAGAACTGAAGGTCTCATGTGTTGGTGGCCATGACTATCAGCAGATAAGCGCCAACATCATAGGCTACCTCCCCACTGCTGGGGGAGGATGGAGGGAGGAAGACAGAGAGAGACTGAAAACTGGGGAACTGGGGAATTCTCAGAATTCATCACTTGGTTATCATGCAGACACACTGCAATATAGTGCTTAGAAATGGCCATGTGCTCTGCAAGCATATTTAAATGGACAGGTCTATTCATCTGCATATTAAAGGATGCATCTATATACTTTCACACAGGATGCCATGCTTCTAAGTGCAAAGCTTGGAACTTTGGTAATCTTATGATAGAGTTGGTTTTGAAATAAAGCTGAATTCTGGGCTAGAAAAGACCTAATTGCATATAGAAATGCAATCAAATCAAATCAATCAACTTGATTGAGTTATGAGATTCTAAAAGTGAGTCCCCAGGGAGTATTCTTTGATTTATCTAAAACTGAAAACTACCTGGATACTGTTCAAGCTCTGGAATGAGCTGGAGTATGAATTTTTGCACAGGATATAAAAACTACTCTATGAAGAATATACTAAATATGATGACCCAGATTTGAAAGTCACCTATGACAGCTGAACCTGAGATCTACAAAGAAAATAAACAGAGAAAGGAATGAAGCTTCAATGGCCACAAGCAAGAATAAAGTATATAAAGAGGTCAAAGCTCCATTTTGCTGAACTCTTCCACTTGAACTCGGCACAAGTTTGAAGAAATCTGGGCACATACTACTGAAGGGCTTAAAGTTCATTGGGTGCCACATGAAATCTGAACATGCAGGGGCAAAGGTCTGCTAAAAAGAAATTTAAGCAATGCTTTGAAAAATTGATTTGGAATCTATCCCTGGTACAGGGCACCAGAAAGAGAACATTCACTGAATGCACTCGCATTGTCAAGTGATGACTCACTTAGACTGCAATAAAACACCGACTGGTGAAGGTGTATCTAGGGTTTTACTTTCTTATGTTTCTGCTGCTGGAAGGAGGAAGTACAATGCAGGTATAGGGTGAAGTAGGTCTTAGTTTCTTGACATGAAAAGAGCCGAGAACAAGTGAGGTCTGCAAGGCATGACACAGACAACTTCAGCCTGGAACCTTCTGCTTTTCCTACTGCCCACAGCTGACAAAGGAACAAAGGAAATGCACGCTACAAAAAACAGCGCCCCAGTGAATGGAAAAATCTCATTTATCCTCATTTTTGTACTCACTCACCAGCGACCTTTCTCTGGCATTTTACACAAAACCTCAAAGTCTTCCAACTGCTGTTAGTGGCGAAATATCTGTCTGCAGAAGGAACTCTGGGATGCACTCTAAGACAACTGATTTAGATCAGGGGAAGGTCTGAAAAGCCTGCAGTTCAGTTTCAGAGCTGTTTTTCACCCACTGTCTGTACCACAAAATAAATAAAGAAATAAATAAACACAGCTGTAAGACTGCCACATTCCACGCTAACAGATATGGACTCCTGCAGACAAATGAAACGTCTGTGAAGCACTACTGATGGGCCTGCTCCCCAGGCAGCTGTCCTTTTGGTGGTCCATCTGCATGCTTCCAACAGGCAAGTGATCCACAGTGGTCGCTCCCCAGGAACAGGTCTCTCCCTTTTCTAACCAGATGTCAAATGACACGCCCTGGGTATGTTGTGACAAAATGTGTGGTCACCTGGTTACCTCAGGAAGAAAATATGGGCAACCAGAAGGCTCCACATTGTCAGGACGTGACACACTACACTCTGGAAGTTTGAAAGCCTGCCAGATTAAAAATTTTGGATGGGAACTTCTCTCCAGATTTTCCCCTTTTATCTGGAATGGAAAGAAAGAAGTAAAAGATGAAAAAATACCACCAGCTAGATAGTACAATATTTGATATCCAACAGGATTTGATATGCAGAGGCCATGTCTAAATTGACCAAACTCATATATCTGTAAGGCTTCCAGAAACCTGGTGGCGAGTGTCTGCCAAGTGCATGGGACAGCAAAGAACCCAAACAAAGGAGTAGTTGGGTTATTGAGCTTGGCTTATTGAAAGTCTCTGAAAGTTTCTGAAAGGAATACAGGGTCATAAATGAAATTACTGGGAAGGTAACCAAAAAAGTAAGGAATTGAATCAGATGTATATATGGTGATTTGAATCTTCAGACTCACCAAATTAGAAATAACCCTGTGTTCCATCCACTTACAAGTACTTGCTGAACCCTGTCAGTTTTTTTAACAAAAAATTAAATAGATCCAGAAACTTCTTAACAGAGTTCAGAAAGGCCTCTCTGTTAATTGATATGGAAATGGAGACACATACAGGATTTTTTTTATTGTTAGTCCATAAAACACTTTGGCATTTTTCAGAATGAGCCATTCCTATCTCTAATCTTTCACTTGAAACTCACAGTACTCTTCAGGGAGCAGAGAAGGGGAGAAGATGACCTGTACATAAGCTCCTATATTCTAGTAGCAAGGCTTTGACACTGATGATCAGAAGAAATTTGAGATTGTGTCCTCAGTTTCTACAGCATTGGAGACAACACCGACACAACACTGATAAGTAACTCTGTCACAGTCACAGTTCTCTAATGTTGCAGTCTTTGAGGTAAATGAAGAATATTCTACCTTTGAGCAAGAAAGGGGGCCAAAAGGCTACTCAGGAGTGTGATGAGAAGAGTGTAGTCTCTTGGGTCAGATGATGTCACCCACTCAAAACAAATGTAGAGAACTTCAAGAGAAAAAATGGGAGATAAGTCCCTCTCCTGGAAATCACTGCAGACAACTCTAAATCTGTAGGAACTGAAAAGAGGGCCACAGGAGAAAGATCTATCCTGGAGAGCAAGGGGTAGTTTGCAGATTACCCCTCCTACCCAGTTTCACGGAAGGAGTCTGGTGCCACAGGAACTCACTGCCACCTGGCTAACCTCTCTCTGATGAGCGTATGACAAATCCAAAGTCTGGAAAGGGATATAGCATCACCCATAACAAACACTAATGCACAGCAAAACCACTGTGTCAAAAACCCAGGTGTAACAGCGTTTATGTTCCTTTGATTCTTACCTCTAAATCATTAAAAAATAAATGTGTATCAGCAAGATTAAAAATCATTTCCTCCATTCGCAGTCCAAGAGTCACTGCCATTGGTGGATCCTTAAAAACAGAAATCAAGGTTAACTACTTACATACCTTTAAGTTATATCACAATTACTTTAAAAACTGCTGTATACAAAGTATTTTGACAAATTAACACTTCAACAATTTCCTAAAATCCTTTCAATATTAAGCTATTTTAATATAACACTATAAGGAGAGTCTGCTGAACGTATATGAAAACATATGGGGAGCTGGGCATGTTGAAACATCATCTTTTTTGAAAATCGAGGCATTTGTAACCTGGCTAAACTATGACAAAGGGGAAAATCTGGTGGCCCTGTGTAAACCTGCATAAATAAGGGTGTAAACAGGGAAGATACATCTCACAAAATATATCTGTTAGAAAAAGAATACTTACTATAATAAGAATATACTACATTTTTTCATCCCTAAGTCTTTTATAAAAATATGTAAGTATCTTGATTGTCAATTTGTGGGCAGAAAAAAAATGAGTCAAGGAGCAGTAACTGATTTTTCTGAGCCCATGTGATGTCAGCTGCAGAGGCTAGAACAAAATTACTCCATGTGATACCCAGTCCACTGCACAATTCCTCTGATCTCTTGGCTTGTCTTCCCAATTTTTGGATACACAGAAGTCCTCACCAAGGTCATGCTAAACTGCACTAGGAGTAGTAGTAATCTGTACCAAATGATTTCTTTGTAAGCGATTATCCTACACTTTGATAGGAAGATGTGATTTACGAGGCCTTTTCAATTTCTAATGTTTCTGCTTTAGAAAAATATAAAAGGCAGTCTGAACCCTTGTCCATTTCCCCAAACCGAGTTTCACTTTAGATAAATCATCACTGCCTTACCAATGCTTATGCCTATATCAGTTCTTTCCCACACTTTCTGCCCCTCCAGTGTGCATCCTCAAACCCTGTGCTTGGTCCTTTCGAGTCTCAATATTTATTCTTCTGTGCAGGCACTCACTGATAAATTCCCGGGATCTCCTTTATGATTTTATTGCAGGTATTCTGCAAAGTGCCTGCAAGCATTCTTCTAACTGTTCTTCAGCATGTCTACAAGCCATGGCACAATTCTTTAGGTGATCCAGAGTAATGGGAAAGCATATACAAGTTTGATTGTGTTACAGATCATCCCTTCATTTGTTCTGAAATACAGGATTCCTGTCCCTAGATAGGATTTGTTCAAAATGGTGCTATTTGCTTGTAGGTCAGCTTTCATACTATCAAATCATGCTAGCGCAGCAAGATACCAAAAATTTCCTCTTCTGCAACAGCTGTTTGTCTGAGAGCCTTTAGTGTGCAGCAAATGAGGTAATTAATTTGACTTTGCTAGGCTTGCTAGGAAAGAGGTTAAGGCAAGTTACATTACCTTACATTTCTTTAAGGATAAGAACAGACATAGACAGTTTCTGATGCCTACCTGACAGCTGGTAAGTAGTTATTCCACTGCCTTAATCATCTGCCTGAGCTTGTGAGGTTCAGCTAACATTTTATGCTTTAGATACTATAATAGTTTTCTAAAGTGGATGTGACACTCATCATTAAAACAAGAAAAAAATCTAAATTTCATAATTTAAACTGTTTGACACTAATCAGTTTTTAGAAATCTTTTCTTAAATACCTGGAGATCAAAAGACTAAAAGTTTACCAATATGTTGGCATCTGGGAAAAAACAAACAAACAAAAAAAAAACCACTAAGAACCTCAAACAATCATTTATTAGTATTAGGATCAAAGACTTCCCAATCAGGATCAGACATCCGCTACTCCAGGGCAATATAAAGACAGAATAAAAGATAGCTTCTGCCCTGAAGCACTTAAAAACTAATGGTAAAACCCGAAACATAGACATATTTTGACCTTTGCTGATGAAAAAGTCAGACTTGAAGAGGAGAATAGTGTGTAAGAAATTGTAATGATCCTAAGTTAGATCCAGTTCTCTGGCACTGAAAGGAAATATTTCTGTGTTGACCTTTGAACTGGCCTAGACTACCTTTCAGAAGTAAAAACCAAATGCAGTGCCTAGTAACATAACTTCATCCCATATGTCTTCTGTAATCATGTTCACTGGATCTGAAAGCCATGTGGGTGAAGGCAGCAGCAAGTGTAAAGGTCAGTTTTCCAAGGGGATGATTAAGGAACGCACGTTAACAGATTTGCAAAAACTCATGTAAGATACTTAGAACACAAATCATAAAAATACTCTGGACTCATGAGATTCCTCATCAAGCCATAATATTTTTATCAAAATGTCATCACGTATACATGTGTTTCTCTCTCCTTTCTCTTGCAGTTTTTTCTGTGCACAGTAAATTATGGTTTTTTTCTCCTTAGATACAATATAATATTATAAAGAGTTTTTGCAATATGTTTTTTTGCCTCAATCCTATGAACACTAAGGCATGTGCATAACTTTATGCACAGGTGGTAACTCATTATTATTTATGTGAGTTAAGTTATTCACTGGAGTGGTTCCAAGACTGGAATCTTAGACTTCTGATTCTCAGCCTCTTTCTTCCCCTTCCTGGGTAGGAAGTGGAACTGAAATGCAGAAATATGCTACAACATATTCCATTATAATCTAATTTATTTTTACAGAAACTACCAAGTATGTATCACAATTTCCTGCCTTGCCTAGTACAGTTGAAAGATGTGACATAGCTTTAACGTTTTTCTTATTAGTAGCATTTTTGTAACCAACTATGCCAGACTTTATTACTGTTAAAATGAGATTTCCTATGTTCCTGTTTTGACAAAGGCATGTGTAGGATATTGCTAGGTACTATATGTAAAATAAAATAAAGCAAAGAGACTTCATTTCAGCTTAGCATGAAATCAGTCTGGGATCTCACTGTAACAACTTCTACTAAGAAGAATCACTGGAATTGAAGTCTCAAGACAGGACCAATTCTTCCTTTAATAAATTTGCACAAACATGCACTGCAACTGTTTAACAAGAATTAGACATCCATTCCAGCTCTTGCCAGGTAAGTCCATCCCTTCGCGTACAAAAATAGACAGAAGAAACAGATTTGTCAGGAATGTGGAGGAACATCCCAATCTTTGTTTTACTGTCTTTTAACTTGAAGCAGAAGTTGCAGACTGACTCAAGTGGCACAAAGAACTAAGAGTTGAAAAGAAAGAGAGAAACGTGCAGCTAATACATATTTGAGCACAGCAAATGAAGAAATTGAATAAAAGGCAGACTGAACTTCTGCCAAAATGTTTTTTATGCTGCTCTGCATAAGCACATATGAAAGAGGAAATAATAATAATAATTAAAAAAAAAATCTGGAAGTTTTCCCCAGATAATTTGCAGAATAAAGAAGCACAAATCTTTGGCCCTCAGAGGCACGATTTTAGTCAGATATCACTAGCATGCAAAGGAAACAGGGCCAGCTATGGCACTTCTGTATACCAAAAAACAAACTACTTTAGTTACGTTAGTACGAAGGCACTAAACTGGAGCCAGACTGTCTGTCTGTGGACTTCTCTACTAGACTGGTCCATCCACTGGAATGCCTCCTGGGATAGTAGGTAAAAATATCCCGGGAGAACCAACATTTATATGTTTTGACCAAGAGAAAAGTGGCTCAAATAAAGCCCCAAAATCTCAGTGGTCATTAGTGGAAGAAAACTATTTAATATTATTTTGGAAGGTCAGGTTTCAGCACAAGATGTTCAAAAATCATTTCATTTCTTGGAAAAAAAAATACAAACACTCCAAACAATTTTATACAAAGCCTCAGATAACAAATAGGTAAACAGACTGTCAGGTGGATTCATTTCAACAGGAATTTGTATGCATGAAGCCTTAAAAATAAGCAAGAAGCAAACAAGCAAAATATATGAATAATGTTGTAAGAATAGATTTTCAATGGATAGCTGTCCTGAACAGACTTACAACAGCAGTGACCTCTGGAAAAAAAGTCGAAAAGCTTAAGTTAAATACCAATATTTTTAGCTTAAAGGCACTTCCTTACATTACAGAGGAATCTCAGATTTAAGTTCAGCTTTCACACTCTCACAGAGGGCACTCATTTCCCAGGAGAGTTTCACATAGGTGGTAACGGAGGAAGAGAATACATCTCTGAATAACCATATCTGGTGGCTGATGAAGAACAACTCACGTACTCCACAAGGAGTTTCTGTTCCGTGCTCTCCAGAAGGCAGTAGGAAAATGGACTCAGAGGTCTCAGACAATGAGGGAGTGAATGGAGAGCACAACTGGAAGCCATGAGAGATACATGATTATTACAGACGAACTAAAGCATGTTTATGAGTGAATCTGAAAGTGTCATCATGTGTGCTAATAGTGACAAAGTTTTTCTGTTTAATGACTGGACAAGCAGCAAGTGAGCAATAAAAAACTTCTGAGCTCCTTCTAGAGAAGTTTACAAGGTTAAAGTGGCCTCCCTGACAACTTCCTGTCATTAGCAATGTTATCAAAAACATAAAAATATGATCATCGAGCGTGGATTTGTTTTGATTTTTTCACTTAGAGATCACATTCTCATCCTCCCAAGGGCATGAGGGACTTTCATACTTTTTTTAACCAGTTGCACTTTAAGTCGTAGCATTTATCTGGGCATCCTTGCCCTCTGGTTTGACCCGGGGGAAATGAATGAAATATAAATGCTCTGAGGTAGAAAAACTGCAGCTTAATCAGCCTTAAATCAGTGAGAATAACTGGAATATAATGGAACAAAGAATATACGTTGTTCACAGGGAATAAGAATGTACCTCATAAACTTTAACAGATGATGACATCTAACACATGTCCTGTCACATCAACAAATCCTTACTTAAGAGTTCAGCATTGTAGAAAACTTCATCTGCCAACTGGTGCTCAGCTGCAAAAACCATCATCAGCCACACAAGTCACAATATAACAGCTCAAATGCCGACATTCATGATTTACTACTGCAGTAAATAATTAAAAATAGAAAAGTAACAGTTTTATGAAGTACGAGGCAGATGAGCAAATGAGATGAACAATGAGAGGTACTTTTACTGCTGGGAAACAACACAGTTACCCTGAAACCTAAAAGAGGTATAGTGTAGTTTTTATTCTCTCCTTACGTTAGCTCTGACCAGTGTGATCAAATAACCACTACACCAAAAGTCAGACAGAAACACCAACAGGTAGAAAACAGCAAGCCACAGAATTGTTCTCTGGATATGTTTTATATTTTGATATTTTAAAGTGATGCATTGACCAGCCTCTGGCCAAACCTCTCCCACTTCAGTGGAGTTCAAAGCTATACTCTACTGGTGCCGAGATAAGAGGCAGCAATTTGCTGGTCTCTCCCTCTAGCTGTAACAGCGTGACAGCCATCCCCCTGTACTGCATTCCAAGCACAGTCTGAAATGCACACAACAGAGACTCTTTTCTGAACATTTTGTTTTTGTCCACTCACTGCAAGAAATTAGGTAAAGAGCTACTGAAAAAGGAGAATGAAAGTTTACATCAAGAAATAGGTGTGAGAGAACTGAGGGTGAATACCCTTGCCTGTCTGTGTATTTTCACTGGTTCTAAACACAGCATTTCACCCCTTGAAAGTACAAAGTGAGCACACCTGGTAGAAGAAGACTCCTTCCCTTAATGCAGTGTTCACATTAAAGACTCGCTGATCTCATTCAGAATATTTAAATACGGGTAGAGGTGAAAATCTGCTTTAGCTGTGATTTTTTTTTTTTTTTTGTGGCTTCTCTTTTGGGAGTAACCTGATTACGTTATACAAAATACATGTGGAAAAAAATAGATATGTGCAACTGAGCATCTATGTAACATTACACACCTTTATTTTTTTAAAAACAGAGAACAAATCATTGCAAATAAATAATTGAGTATCATCTTTATTTTACAGTACCCTGAAAATTTTTCCATTCTACCGCCTTTCTAGGAAAAACAGCACCTGCAACACTTTTGGAAGACCAATGTGCTCACAAGACTTCCACTGAGAACCTCACAATTCATGGACTATTTATCCTCATACTGATCCAATTCTCATAACAATCCAGACTTTGGTCTGGATTAAGACCTTGTTTACAGATGGAAATCATACGCAGGAAAGATAAGGGCTACATCTGCTAGAGAGGTCAGGCACCAGAAGCTGACTGAGGTCCAGCTGTGCTATCTTTCCTTTCTCCCATGTCTAACCTCTTAGGCACTTAGGCTCAGACACATTGCATCTTAAGTTTAGACAACACTCCAATGTCATGCAAAAGGTAAAGCCTACTCATGATAAGCTCTCCCTGTTTTCCCTTTGGTACTGCCCCAGCTTATTGTTGCAGTTAGCAATATATATATTTCAGTTTAATTGGTAGTTTCTCATTACCTTCCTAACAAGGTCTCTATTAATTTGTAAAAGGTAGTTAGTGTAGGAAAAAAAAGTGAAAAAGCCATTTTTCTTTTACAGTCCCTGGAAATGAACACATTTCCCTATTTGCATGGATGCTGCTTATCACTTTAAAAAAAAGAAAGTTACTTAAGAATTCCTCTCCTTTTGCTTCGTGGTTGTTCAAGACATTTGTTTACTGATGCTGATCTCAGCAGTATAAATACATTAATTTCATTTGCCCTTGGGATATTCTTGGTTTATACAAGCCAACTTTATCTGCCAGCAATACTACTGGCTGTTAATATGCCATTACTGTTTCTAAGGACTCTGTATGGAGAGTCAATTCTAGTAACAGCTGAATTCTTTAAGAGCAGTGGTACTGGGATTTTTTCAAATATCCCTACTCATAACAAAGCAAGAATCCAAGAGGAATTACATTTCTGTAGATGTCGCTAAGACAGTTTGTAGTTATCCGTAAATATGAGTTAGAAAAATCTGCTCTGATTTTTAAAACTTTGTAATAGTTGATTCAGATTTTGTTTACATAGTATGTGAGGTGCATGAGTTGGAAACATCCTATGGGCACAATCAAACAAGCGTGAAAGAAATGACAGCATCGCTGTAACAATTCTGCAAGCTCTGTGGTAGTCTATGGGCTACACTCAAAAGCGATACAGATGTTCATGTTCAGCTAGGTTCCTCTTTTGATTTGCTAATTAGAAATTAAAAATGGTTCTTACAAAGTTACTGTTGTTACAGTGTTTGAAAAACAGCAGAAGAGAAGTTTTTGACGGGGTACTGAAATGCACACTGATTTGGCACTGTGAAGCTGCAATGAAAGCAAGCCTATTTTGTACAAGACATGAATAACTACCCTTATCTTTGCATTCCAGAAAATCCGATTTTTGTCTGGGCCTGTGAGTTTTTCTATTAGCTTTCTCTTTTTATAACCACAAACATCTGTCTCAAAACACGGAGGACTGGCCCATCAGTGGTTATAATCTACAAGTTCTGGCTTTGGAAATTTCTGACCCATTGGCTGGGGAGGCTGGGTGTGGAAAGCTTTTCTCTAATTTGCTCTCTAATTCTCTCTTTCTCACAGGCTTCTCTAGCTGGGCTAAAGAGGCAGGAAACTTATGTTAAACAAGCACTTCGGGCATATTATGGACATAGATATGTCCTTAAGAAAAAATACCTTTGCATTAATTACACTTGAATGGCACAACACATAGAAAACCTTTTGTATCTGTGTACCAACATTCTCCCTGTCCGTTTTGCTCCCTTCCATATATTTGCCCTAATGTTTTTGTTTTAATTTCATTCTGCCCATCTCGGCAGCCCACTCCCACTGTGGCATTCTGGTTTTCCCCCCAGCCCCTTCTCCCCCTTGCTCCTGCCACCAGTGGGGCTCACTGCTGACTTAGCAGGGCAACTCCAGCTTCTGCTCCAGCGGGCTGTGGCTGCCTTCCCCTCCCTCCCTCCCTCCCTCCCTCTTCCTGCTGCTTTCCTGCTCGCTGCTCTGTGACCTGAAAGCCTTTTGGATCTCCTTGCAGGGAAGAGAATGAGTGCAACTGTCTGGTGGGGAGAGGGATTCACTCCCTAGCATTACTCACACTAGAGCCAGCCAATGGGACCAAAGATGCAATGGAAAAGCTGGGGAGTAAAAGAATAACATCTGCAGCTGACGTTTAAACAGGTCTGTCTGTCTTACTCATCCTGATTCATCAACTTCCCTGTAAATTCACCCATCGTTTCAGTTTTCCTATTTCTTCCTCTACGCATCCAAATACTGTCAGTAATTTCCATTTGCCAATTAAGTCCATTATCTCCCTGAAATGTCTCTTCCAATGTACCTCAGGAACCTCATCCTTGTTCCTCTATAAACTCTTCCCTCATTTTAACATCTGCTTCAGCACCGCTTTATATATTGTCCTTAGAGTCTGTGTCTCATTTCTCTCCTTGACTTTTTCATGTTAACCTTCTGAAAATGGGGTTTACCATACACTTTCCCTCTACCTTTACCCAAGCCATTATGAACACGTAGGTGTACAGGCCAGACAGCTATGATACAGTGAATCGACATAGAATTCATGGATCACATACCTTGCCATACTTTTGTGCATAGGATCCTGTAAGCAGTGAATGAAAAACTATGATTGTTTCATCCAAATCCCAAACAAACACACGCTGAAAACAGAAGTGGAAACAATATTAGTAAATAAATAACAACAAAGTCCCACCATCACCCCACTCAGGGTGGCTAAAAGTCAGCTTAGTCCTTAACTTTAACTGTAACTTAATTAAGCAGGTTTTCTCTGAAAAACAGCAAGAACAACATATCATGCATCTATTGGTAAAAAGTCAGAAGGACAGTAACATTTCAACTGTTCAATCATTTCTTGTAAGAATAAGAAATCTTCCCTTAAAAAGCTTTTCAAAAAAGTTGCATAACACAGATTTCAGAAGCATGATGGGAGTCAAATGTTATTGTTAACTTAGGGATAAACTGTACTCTCAGATATTTCTCTGCAAGTCTTAGTGATTCAAGGTTCATCTCTCCTGTATAGCCAGAATCAAGTTTTGGGTAAAAGTGCTACCTGCCACATGGAATGCCATACAGAATTTAAATCATATCTTAAGATAAAAAATAAATACATTAATAACAGTTTCTCCATAAAAGCAATGGCACGTACACTTAGTGCTTTGCACTGCAGCCCTTCCTGTCACCCAGCAGTGACTGTGTGGTCAGCCAAGTCCTAGCAGAGGTCTGTCTGCTGTACCCAGAGGTGTTCAGTGCAGGCACAGGCAGTGGGGCTGGCCAGGGCTACCCGCTCTGAACACCAGTCTCATGGCGGCAGGAGGCACAGCACACAGGCGGGCAGCACATTCCGCTAATGGCGGGCAGCACATTCCCCTGATGCCAGCGTTTCACACACGCAGGCACTGAGCTTCCTTCTCCTGTCGCATTAAGGTAGCACGCTGCTAATGCAGGAGTAGTAAGACTATAATTACCCCATTGCTAAGAGGTCACGTGTGTTTTAAATCATCACTGCATATATCAGGCAGATATATTTCTTCACTAAGGCATCAATATTGCACATTCTTAAGTATAGTCATAACTTCACTTTTGTCAGCTGCATCTCTGAAATCCACTGACATTAGTTAAAACATAAAGGCAAACCTGTTTATAAGTATTTGAAAGGCTATGGCCAGATGATCCCGTGTATTTACACTGCATTCATAAATAAACGTAGTAACATTGAGCAACATATTTGAGACTACCTATTCCAAAAGGTTAAAGAAATTGAGACTATTTTGAATAAATAAGCCTCACAATTTTGTGGTTATATTGTATGAAAAACTGACAGACCCACAGTCTTGGAGCTAAAAAGTGCAAGGCTGAATCACACTTTTCTAACTTTGTCATACAGAACAGTAATGTCTCATTGTACGTGTATGTTAAAACAGCAACTAGTATCTGTTATATTCAGTCCATGACATCAAGTCCATGATGTTTTCTAAAATGCCTTAAGCTATTTCCACAGCTGTAGTTTTCAGAATTTACTTTTCATCAGAAGAAGCCTCCACATTACCATTCATCAATTACTGCAGGCATACCTCCAAGTCACTGTCCGGTGGGGGTGATGGATTATTCTTCCGCCCTCTACCCCGAGACTTTGACCCAGAACTCCTACATGTTCTCTCATCAAGATCTTTGATTGGCGTGGAGGGGCTCTGTACTGTGTCAAACTCCCCTGTAAAGTCAACCATTCATGGCAGAATTAGTGCTGGATTTTTAAAAAATAAACTTTGTTTTTCCACAGCTAGACAGAGCTGTATGCAAACTCAACCACAAGATACACCTAAATAAATTGTATAAAATGAGTGATACACAGTTTGTCCTGTGCAGAAGGAATCTGCAGATGCCACAAACACTTTTGACTTTACCAAGGAAAATGTTACAAATCTTAGTAGAATAACAGAGAGATTAAAGTGACACACACACATGTGCAGACCTATACATACATACACAAGCACATGCAAAATATTGAGAGATCTAAGGAAGTTGCATTTTAGAAGTCATACTAATGACTTATCAAAACATGAAATGCCTTTTAGTTAAGGTAGTTCATTTCCCATTTTTGGAGTTCAGCTGGACTTATTTCCAAGTTCTTTTACCAGAACACCCTTTGGTACTCATCCACATACCAGAATACCAAGATTGCTTCATCTCCTCCTCCCATGTTACCTGCTCTTTAGTGGAGTTCTTTTTTTTTTTTTTTCTTTCACCTTACCTCTGCCCATAGAATGGCAGAAGAAAGCCACAATATGAAATGCAATATTCCAGTTACTAGCAGAAAAAGGGTAAAGTCATACAGGCTTGATCATCCTTCTCTAAGTGTCAGACACTGTCTGCTGCCAGAGAAAAGACATTGAGCTAGAAGGACTTGTGATCTGGTATGGCACAGTTGCTCTTAATGCTCAGGCTTATCCCTGACTTTTTTAATTTAACCTACATCGCCTCTGCTGGTAACAAATGGCTTTGGAGGTGATCACACACAACAACAGCTATGTAAGACAGACCAAACAAGGTATCTCCATGAAGGATAGTGTGTAACTTGGCCTTCTAAAGTTTTTTTATGACACAACTCGGGAAATTATCCTTTTCTTCATAACACAGTACCTTCAGTGCCCCTTTAAACTGCTAGCAATAAATACAGTTTGGTTAGGTTCCTGAGTGCTAAATGACATAAATACTCCTTCATTATCTATCCTATTAATGATTTGATTTTTATTTACCAAGAAAGGAATGGGTGCAGGTTAGATCTGACATCCACTACAGAGTTTGATTCAAGGGAGTCCTCATGCTGCAATGTAATTGTGCTTTTCTGGGCTTTTTTTTTTTTTTTTTTTTTTTTTGGCAATATTTGTTAGAAGTGCTCATGACAAGTTACAGGCAACAGAGAAAGTGGTCAGCAAATCAATGCACGATTTTTCTGCTCCATTCAGAACGTGCAAGGCCATGTCTGGAAAAATGCCTAGTTTTGGGTCCCCACGTACAAGAGAGAGATTGACAAACTGGAGTTAGTCCAGGTGAGGGCCACCAAGACAGTTAAAAGGCTGAAGCACATAGGAGGAAAGGCTGAGGGACTTTTCACAGAGCTGTATAGAGAAATGACAAGAAACAACAGACAGAAATCACAGCAGGGGATATTCCTTTTAGATAAAAGAAAAAGTTCTTCACTGTGAGAGTGATCAGGCCCTGGGACAGGTGCCCAGAGAGGCTGTGAATTCTCCATCCTTGGAGATACTCAAAACTCGACTGGACAGAGCCCAGAGCAATATGATCTAAGTCAGCTCATCTATGAGCATGTTGGACCAAAGGACCGGCAAGTCTCTTCCAACTTGAATGATTGAACATTTCTACGATCTTCCCTGAGCCATTCACCTCATTCTCCCTCCACAACAAAGAAGAAAACAATTCTAGCCTAGAAGGCTCTAAGAAGAAAAAATAGAACACAATCTCAATTGAGAGTCTGTGCGTAATGTAACACAATAGTTAAATTCTTCATCTCCTCCATCATTTATTTATACCTTACAGTGAACCACATGCAGAAGATTATTAAAATAAATATACTAGGAAGATGTATTTATATATCTTGACTGGAAAAAAATACTGTTGTATTTCTTGGAAGAATAAGATTTAAGCCCATAGTGTCGCATTCCTGAATGGGAGCTCTAGACATTATGAGGAAAGAATTCAAGATCGAAGGACAGGGGAGAACATGAAGAAAGTTAGTTCCTGAGCCTATTTGTTAGGATATTTACCTGGAAGAAGGACATATCTAGGTTCCATTGACCTCTCTGAGGCACACTTATTTATTTGACTGAATGACTGATATATATTAAGTATAAAGACAGATAATGCTTTCTTGACGCGGAATCCACATCCCTTCATATCCAAGTGGAAGATGATGAATCCTCCATGAAACAGGAGGAAATCAAATCAGCCTCTCTCACTTCCTGGCAAAGTACTCTAATTATTCTTCTATCACCTGGAAGAGGATACTACCACTTTCTCCTCAAACTAGATGATGACTAGTTCAATGTTGCAATGTGTGCCTCTGGCTGTGCAGAATATAGCCAAACCTTCAGGCAGCAGCTAAGAAGAGATCTTCAGAACTGCAATTTGAAAATTTATTCCAGATACCATTTTAGATAGGTCTCTCCTGATTTGGAAGAGGCATCATGTATATTCTGTTGTATTTTCTCTTCTCTTTCAGCTGAAACTCTTATCTGACAAGAAATGATGGGGAAATTAGGCAGCAATAATAATATCTAATGAATAATGTTCCCATGGTGTTTTTACTTTGACCCTACACAACAGAGAGAGAGAGTTCTTGTTGACTAATCATTTCTATTCACAGCATGGTATTGATGTCAGTAAGGACACTGTAAGCAGTGGAGTAACCAATAAGGTCACATTATCTTTTCTTTTTATCTTTTTTTTTTTAAAAAAAGTAGAACTTTCTTTTCCAAATGTACAAATGTGCAAAAAGATGTTTCAGAATCACATTCCTTGTGCAGCAAAAACTGACGCTGACTTCAAAAGAAGTTTTGAGTATGCAAGTGTTATGTACAAAAATATAATTTCCCAGATTCTCTGACAGAGTGGAAAAAGAATCCAAAAACAAAAGCCGAGCAACAAAAAGTCAAAAACTAAATAACTGAACATGAACGTTTACATTCTTATCACAAAATTTTTCGTATTTATAACATTTCAATGTTTTACAACATAATCAAGACTCATTTCTATAGGAATCTACCATAATGTATTAAAGCATCTGTTCTCAATGACTGTGTTTACTCTAATCTACCAAAAATAAAATATAAAAAAAACTATGTTCTAAATCTTCTCTGAAAATATCTAACAACTGAAGTAAATAACTTCAAGTTTCATTTAGCATTAGCCATTGCCATTTGTCCCAGGCTTCTGCTTGGGCCAACACTGTAAGAGATTGCATAATTATCCATTAATCAGTACTGTAACTAATCACTGTAACTTGTAAGTCCTAGATATTTAGAGCCAACTTTATTTCATTACACTAATCTCTAAATCAGAATGAGCAGCTGTCTCTTACTTGAATGCAAGGTATGCATCTATTTTAGAACTGCAGAAGTCTGTAGTGCATGTTTTTTTTTTTTTTGAACAACTGTAGGCTTAATTGCTTGATTTACTTTTTACCAACAGCAGGCTAAAGGAGCAACTGCATTTTCTTATCCTCAATTTGCTTTAGAAATGAGGTCAATGCTGATAAAAGGAAAACTTATTAAAAATTCAGCCATGTGAAAGAATCTGAGAAATTCCAGTACCAAAGAGTACTGAAAGCCTTACCCTCATAAAGAGTTCCTACTGCAGCTCATATTAGACAGAAATTTTTATTGCAATGTTTGAAATTTTTTAGCTTTTCCAATATTTAACACATGCCTAATAAATACACTTCATAACCTTCTCTCACTGGAACTATGAGCAGCATCAGAGATCTAATAAAGCAAGAGGAAAATGTTAAAACGGAACATAGAACCACTATCTCATCACAGATGTTCACACATATATTCATACACTGGTTCATGTCCAGCGTGAAGCCTTCCATGCCATGGAGACCTTGTGGCAGCTCCAATTAGAGGTTAGGGAATTACACCACCACTGTTAAAAACAGAGGTGGTCTTTCATATCCAGAACATTTTCTCCCATCTGTAGTTTGATGCAAGCATGCTCTCCTCCCTGTTAAAACACAGTTGTGTCGCTTACACAGGAGAAAAGAAGTGGGGGCACAGGCCAAAACAAGTGCTCAATGACAACTTCTGACATGTGTAATGATGGTGGAAAGCTACCACTGACTGGCTTGTGTGTGTTTGTATCTTGTTCCAGATGAGCATGTTGCAGCCTCGCACCAGATGCTGTCAGGAGCAGGGGGCACCGAAACTTCTCCCTGTCTGTCAATGAGAATTCCGTGCAAGTGGCTGTCTCTGGACCCCAGCAGTCTAGTGACAGTCCACAAGCTCCCCAGACAACCAGGACCTTTGCCAAGAATCCCCTTTTTTAACAGAAGCAAAGCCCAGAGCCATAATGTGTTATCACTTGTTATGTGTAGTAGAGACGGTAATGCCTATTTCAATTTTCATCTAATTTTCTTTACTTGGTCAACAAATAAAATTGTAACTGATATTTAAATCTTGATCTGATGGGGCTTTGTTATCACAACAAGAAATCCTGTGTGTGTGGACAGTACTAGAGACTAATTTGAATTAACTGCTAGCAGAGATGGTAGAAGAGTGAAGTGCCTTACTATGTTTAATCTTAGGTTTTAATTGGCATAACTCTTAGGACCAAGCAATGAAGGTCTGCTAGACAGCAGGTGAACATGGTAAGTGCTGAACCTCTGCAGTATGATATATCTGAAGTGATCTCTAGATCCAAGACACTGCATCTCACCGATACAAATTTATTTTTACAGTAACACACAAGGGCACAGGCATGTCATGTATTCTCAAAGTGGGTGTTGCACTCTCAACAGAGGGTCTCATGACCAGCTCAACACTTCACAGAAATAAGGAATGAGTGGGCAGATTTGTAAGTTCAGATGCACAACCTACTTAACAATAAAACAAGTACATATGCTTAAACAATCCACAAAAAAGAGAAGTCCTTATTGTTTCAGAGATGTGCAGCCTTCAATATTTTTTCCACCTGCTTAAGCTATGTAAGATTATTTTCTTTTGTCAGTTTTGTTATTCAGTACTAAGGGAGTTTGTAACACATCATATATTTACACAGCATTTCTAGGAAACAGATACACAAGGTAGAGACAAAGGGAAAAGCTGTCTGATTTTCTCAAATAAAAATATAGAAGAATGACAAAGAAACAAGGACAAGTACACCAGACATGCAATTATCAAAATATCCATTGTGAATACTCTTTGCACTCTTTTAAAAATACATTACATATGGTTTTGTTCTATCGTGGATGTTCTGCAACTGTTGGAATTTCACTTGATTTTAAGTTGCCTCTTAAAATTTTTCTTCCTAACTTTGCTCTCTGAGGCCACTGAATAGCATTTTACATTTTCATCAAAAACCAAGGGAATGTGCATTGCCCAGAGAAGCTGTGGATGCCCCGTCCCTGGAAGTGTTCAAGGCAAGGTTGGATGGGGCTTTGAGCAACCTGGTCTAGTGGAAGGAGTCCCTGCCCATGGCAGGGTGTTGGAACTGGATGGTCCTTTATAGTCCCTTCCAACCCAAACAATTCTGTGATTCTATGATTCTATGATTTCCCCATATACATACCATGCTATACCACAAATATGCACATGCATGCACATACACACACAATTTAAAAATCAGCCTGAGGAAAACATCAGGCAGGAAAAAAAATCAACTCATGCAGTTAAACTTTCCAAAGTTTTCAGTAAATTTAAGTAGCTTATATGAAGTATGAGGCCTTGCCTATACTCTTCTACACAGTAATACCCTTCCTTTGCACAAATTGATTATTATAACAACAGTTTTACTGTGACACTTTTCAGTGAAATGTTTCAGTTGTTAGGATGAGAATTAGGAAGACTTACACAATGCGTAGATTTTGTGACCAAAGCACATTTTCCCTTTTCAGACCCTAATCCCAAACCCAGTTTATTAGCATATTCATAAATGGTCACAGCCATTTATGTGTAAGGCAGACATTACCCATGCTGTATATGTGATGTCAGTGTCCCTACAATATTGCTCTAACAGCACTGGTCCAGTCAGCTGGCAATTACGTCCTCTCTCACAGACGCTACACACAGCCATACGTAGGCTTTTTAGGATATAAATATGACATAAAACTGAGTTTGATCTTTAAGAAATTCCTGGAATACTAGAAACAATACAGGAAAGTGAGGACGAAAAAGCAGGCTCTATTCACCCATGAAGGGTACCACACATATCTGACTGTGGCTGTAAGCTCCTAAGACAGCCCACAGAGATCTTTGTGGCTCTGCACTATACTATGCATCATTTCAAAGACAATTTTAACTTTATGTACTTTAGTCCCATCTAGATTAAATATGGGAAAAGAAATTGGTGATATATTCAGGAACTCTAGCATGGGAAAAAAAAACGTTTTAATATCTGTGTTTGTATGACATGTAGAATGGAGCAGGTAAATGATTGTGAACTGGGTTATAATGATAACGAGAAAAAATGAAGAGCTGTCGTTATCCAGCAGTGATGCCCTAAGAACACAACTGTGTAACAAAGCGCTGTGTTGTAATGCATATGCACAAGGGGGCAGAGTTGGGCAGGCAAAATTAGTCTCCTGGTTTCTCCTTGTAGCTTTCTTTTTGCAACTTCAATTACTTCAATGTTTTGTTTTAAAGAATTGTGTTAATAACTGATTGCTCTGTTCTTAGTCACCTAAATTTTTGAATTAGCAAGCATGGCTTATACACATTTTGAATAAAGTGCATGTACACTTGCTAGTATGATTGAGGCATAATTAAATGAGGAACAGTGTCATCTTTTAAATCATTTACACTAACACTTCTGAACATGTAGGTAGATACCAGAATGTTCCACTGCCACAGTGGAGCTGATTGAGTTTTTATTTCAGAATTTACTAAAAGTTTTTTACTGTACAGTTGTTTTTGGTACTAACAGATCTCTACGAGACCACTGCAACTTTTTTCAGCCTACTCCTTCCACAGACAACAATCTCAAACCGCAAAGAGTTTTTTTTAACTAACAGACAAATTACACAGATTTCTTAAACAAACAAACAAAAAGCTTATTTTGGCTTGTTTGTATGATAAACAAAGTTTCTTGAAAGGCACGAGCTTAAAATGTCAATATTGAAACAGCACAAAATCAACGATATACACATGGATATCTTGGCTTTACACGAGTACAGGATAAAATAAAAATTTTGTTTTCACCTGAATGTAGATCTGTACCTGGTTGACTAGTCAGGCCAGGGAGAGATTCCTGTAGCTGGTAGGTTGATGATGATGAAGAAGTGCCATCGGCCGTGTTGTTTGAGGTCATATATGCACCATATGTTGATGCAGAGTAATACTGTGCATACTGGTTTTGGCCAAAAGCTGTGTATGATGGATAATCCTAAAACAGCAAATTCAGTTAACTGAATAACAAGCAATTTTTCAATTAAGTATTTCTGTATGCAGTCATGTGACTTATGCAAGAAGTTGCTGTTTTTTTTTTTTTTCCAGATTTTTCATTTTAAGGATATTTACTAAAAGATTACAGGGAGATCGATGAAACTTTTAGGCATCAAAAGATGCAACTAGGCATCCACAGGGATTTTCACTGTTTTCCACAGAAAATAGCACTGAACCACAGCGAGTCTGATTCAGCATAACAAATCTAAATTGAAATAACATGCCATCATTAGAGTTACAGAAATAATTTTATAATGCATAAACAAAAATGTTGATATTCATACCTGTTGTGAACTACTGAAGTTTGTAGAATTTGAAACAGAATTGTTTGCATAAATAGTGGATGATGGTGTAAAACTAGAACCTAAAATTAAAAAACATGATTTGTTGCAAGAACTTGTTTGTGAAATCAAAGTACAATTCTAAATACAGAATTTCATTTTAAGACATAGACTAATTGGAGGAGCAAACAATTTTTATTTTCCATTTAAACAATAAAACATTGTAATGAGACTTCAGAAGAAATGAAATGCTACTTCCATGCATACAGGCATAGTCTTTTTCCCACAATTGAAGGAAGGTATTGGCAATAAATCATTACAGTGATCACGAAAGCATTTTTCAATGTATTACAGTGTCTCACCTCTGTTCAAATATTGTTATTCTCTTTTTCCTCATTTCCTAAGTTGTAACACTTTAGTGTATGTTCACTTATGAAACAATAATCTGTTTTTTTTAAAGAATATTTTAATGATCTGGTTGTTTTTAATTGACCTGTAATGAGGCATGTCCATGTTTTCAAAACAAGTCAGATGATTAACATTGAATTTGTAATATTTAAAAGATTTACCATTGTATTAGAAACTACAAAAGTATTCACATAAAACAAAGTATCAATGATCAAAGGGCAATAAATGAATTAGTAATTGAGTAATAAATGAAAGAATTGATACGAATTGAGAAATTCTAAAACAAGCATCAAATTATGTCATACCCAGAAACATGTAAACATGGGAAAGTGACTTGTGTTCTCCAATAAATACAACAAATGCTTCCAGTCCTGCCACGTGATTTCAACCCATGAAAAACTAAAGGTGCAAACGAGGACTGCACTGCATGACCAAACCAAAATAAATATATATATGCATGTTAGTACTGGAAAAAATATACTTAGCTTTACGTTTTAGAGGTAAAAGTAGCTGCCAATGACAAGCATATTTGCTAGACTTCACAAAAATGAATTGAAAATATAAATACGAGGGTATAGTGGGCCATTGACAGCAGCAGGGCAGGAAGATGCATGACAGCAAGGGCTACTCACCTGGCATCTGATACGAATATGGTGTTTGGCCTGGCTGTGGGGTGGAAAACCCTGGACTGTAACTGAGGCACCCACTCTGCAGTGGTGACTGTGTCTGCGAGAGCCCACTTTCCGTCTTGATGCCTGGTAACATTACACCCAAATCTGTATAAGAAATTAATTTTCAACTGATTCTTTAAAATATTTTCTTACAGTGGGGAAAAATAAAAAAAAAAAAGGCAAAAATGTTCATATCAGCATTGCTCTTACTTCTGTGTAAGGCAAAGTAATAAGAGGTCAAGTACCGTAAGTAGGTAGGCTGTATGGCTGTCCTGTCTGTGAGTAGGCTGTATAGACCGCTGGTTGCTGCATTCCTGAATACTGGGTTTGTCCGGCATAGGCAGACATTGTTTGAGCTGCTGGTGTAGAAAGAATGTGTGGATAGGGCCTAAATATCAGGAAAAATAGCATTACTGTGGCAACAAATACTTTGTATGTTTATTCAAGCAATAAAGTAAAGAAAAAGGTTTAAAGATGTCCAAAGGCAGTTCATTATTCTTCCAACTCTTCCTCTTACGGGAGTTATTCCATCCCCCACTGAAATAAGGTGAAAAACACTCCAGCTCACATTCCCCAGGGCACTGTGAATATTTTGTGCTGTGCCATCACTACAATTTAATTCTTAAGCTCCTGTGTCCAGCTCTAGGTGCACTGTGCCACTGCTGTAACACCTTTATATGGATTTGACCCTTTCGAGCCAAGATCGGCATGTTTAAATCAGAAAGGCCCTCAAATTTTTTGACCCAGTGGAGGGAAACTTGGACTGGAAGAATAAAGGAAATACAGAGGAGAACATTAAAGCTACTAAATTATGTCCTCTATGTATGGTTCTGTTTCAGCAGACATCTAGCCTCTGGCTTCAATGGGAGATGGATCATGCCCCCAAAGAGAAGCTTGAAAACTATTGACAGCAATACTTTGGTAACCAGATGGGCTTTAAACAGTTGGAAAATATGGGCTAGGGAAATAGAATGGAAATAAAAATGGTCTTTTATTTATAAATACTGGGGTTTTATAGAGAGATTGAATAAAATCAAGTTTAAGATTTTTGCCCTCCAGAGTTGCAAAAACATACAGAGAAACATTTGTCTTGGATTGTTTTGTAAGTCAAATAAGATTTTATGGACCAAGAGTTGAATAAACACACTCTGCAGAATTAAGCTAACTGAAACCTGGCCATTAAAAGCCATGACTAAATTTCAGATTCTAATTTATTTTTCTTTTTCTTTTTTTTTTTTTCTAATTAGTTCGGTACAGTTGGCAACAGTTGCTATCAGAAAAGGATTACTCATTAACTTAGATGCCAATAAATTCTTACAGTAGATTAAAAATTCTATTAAACCTTGTAATGTATTTGGGCAAAAGTATCTGATATAGTCTGCCAAAACCTGTTTTAGGTGGAGTAAGGAGGACTGTTTTTAGTTTAGACATCTACCTTCTCTATCAGTAAATACTGGCTAACGTGAAATGAATGCAAATTTATTAAAGAAATTTGAAAAAGCCTAATCAGCTATAGTTTCAATGTTTTCTCTGTATCAAATTTCAATGTTGCGGTAGATGTATCAAATACACAGAAACAAATATATGGCATACGGAAATCAAGCACCCTTCTGCACAGCACTTATGACAGGACATGCAAGCTAATAGACTGCCAATTGCAGCATTTTCATAAAACATCTTCAGTGGTTTCCATAAAGTTCCCACTCCTGAACTCATGTGATTGACAAAGAGTTCGTTTTCCTCAAAAAAAAAAAAAAAAGTGGAAGAAAACTTCTAGTCCTAATAACCTCCATTGGCTTCAAAATAATTAAAAAGAGAGAGAGAGATTAAAGTTAATACAATTTAATTTACTTGATTTTTAAATCTTAGAGAAGCTAGAGATATCAGAGAAGGAGTAGGACAGGGTGGTTCATAACTCTGGAACGTTTGGAACAATTTGGCAGTGCTGGTACTGGGAGGGTTACCGTTAAGTACGCATCTTGCACATGCAATCGTGATTTCTAAATATAAACTGTCTTCTTCAAAATATGTCTATATATAATACCAGCACTATTAAGACGCTGATGTGTGAGAACCTAACAGTCTGTTTTTTTCCTTCTGCTGTGTGCAGAAATTCAAGGATATTTCTTGTGCAGCAATACAGTATTGTGCAGAGTAGGATCTTACTCTGCAGCCATGAGAGAAAAAAAATTGGACACAGAACTGTAATGGATTCCGTACTGAGGCTTAAGTATTTTCCTTTCTCTCTCTTTCTTCTGCTGATGAATATTTGTTGCAGCAAACCACAGAACTGCCTACAACCAAGGTCAATTCCATATACAAGACTAGAAGAGGTACAGACACTAACTTGGAGGGATATATCTGCGGTGAATACTGATGCGCTGATCTTGGGCTGTAGCCACTACTTGTTATTACTGCAAAACAGAAAACAAGAGTTCAACAGTTAAAAACATCATGAGACCAATACAGCCAAACAGTCTAAATACTAATCCAGTCACATTAGCAGAAAATCTCAATGAAATGGACAGCTTTTCAACAAAGGAGATGTCACCTGAACTGTAACATCTCAATATACAAACTAAAACATTTGGCAAACTCCCAAATTACTCATTTTTCTACAGAACTCTTTACTTGGTGTGAGTATGTAGTGATTTTTAAGCTTGACTAACTTGTTTCTGAATTTATTGCAGAGGCATATGTTTCATACATAATCTGTGATCCACACACCACAGATCTTCCATATTTGCAAATTGTAAAAAGTTGGTAGTTGAAAAGAATCTTACAGTTTAAGGTATGGTGTTGCATGGGATTGAAATAACATGCACATACTTTTAAAGTCTCACATTAACAAGTTTAATTTTAATACTGGATTGGAAAAAATGTGTTTTATATGGGTGTGATCATTTTTAGTTATCTTAGGTGATTGGAGATACCCAACAGACTGCTAGAAAATCAATACCCTTCCTTATCAACAGGCTGATTAGAACATAGGCACTAACAAAAATATCTGAATTTCAAAAGTAAGCACAAACAGCCCTGTACAGTAGCCATCAAAATTATGTACGTCTATACTATTAACAGCTGCATTCTTCCAAGAAAGCTAACAGAACAATAGTCATATCCCATTAAAATTTTGTTCAGAAGCGGTGCTCACACTGGATTAATTCCAAGTGTTTGGAAGTTTCCTTTCCTTTAGCCATCTGTCTTGACTAAGACAGATGTATTCCAAATATATGTACTCTAAAGTGTTGAACCAATCCCTTCAGAGCAAATCCATACTGGGCAAACATACAGAGTGTCTTTATTAGGCCATCTGCTGCTCATTCACTTTTCAAAAGATTAAAGTAGTACACAACGAAGCACTGGAATTTCTTTAGTCTAATCAATCATAGTTGTACTTCAAAGTGTACCCTCTTCCTGAGTTGTTCGTAATGGTAGTAGAAATGAACTTTCAGAATTGTATAAGTGACAAATAGGTTTAGGTTCCTAACTATTTTATGAAACTTGATATATTTCTACATCTAGGTCTAATTAACGTCTTTGAGATCTATTGCTTTGAACATATGCAGAACTCTGTATTTTTAAAGCTAGTTTAAACACATTTAGAACATGTAGGACTTAAAAGGAAAATACAGTAGAAGAAAAGCCATTAGCTTCTCTTCTAAATGTGCAGTTGAGAATGGCTTGAAAATAAAGAAGTGGATAATTTTTGGAACATGTGCTACCAGATTTCAGAAAAGAGTTGCTGACTGAAAAGATATTAAGTATTTGCCTGTGATAGAAATCTGCTGAATTTAATTTTGTTGGATATTCTTCTTTTTTGAGAATGTCTTTCCATGGTTTAAGCTTAAGCTGTAGAGTGAGCCACTAGGTGTGCATAAAGCTACTCTCAGAGTTAGATGAACCTATACCTTTATATAACAACATAAATGGCCCATATAACCCTAAAGGATGCTGTTATTTATTTAACTCTTGAAGAGTGATTAGTCTTGCCTGTTGTATCACTGTGACCTTTCTGAAGACAGGCAATAGCTAACAGAGTGACCTTGGTGATTCTCGGGGCAAGGAACTTTCATGATCCATTACCAGCTTATCGGATCTTTTTTGACCGTATTGCTCTCTACTTTTTGTCTATTGTTTGCTGAATGACACATCACTTGATTAATCAGCTTGGTTAAAGCACATTTACCATTCTACTACAACTGATATAAACTACAAAAAATGAATGACTGTTCATTTATTTCACTTGAGTTATCAAAAACGAATGTGTTTCAGCAAAAATACTGTCCTGCTGACTTTTTTATTCTTTCTGCATATACCTTATTTCACAAATTTAGACAAGCAAGGAATTTTGGAATGTGCCTAGCTTTTCATCTTCCCATTTTTTTCCAGTTTACCTAATGAAACTAATGACTGTAGGTAGGAGACAGAACAGGGCAAGTGCTCCAAAAGCAAATTGTGTACCGTTCAAGTTAAAAAGTGTCTTCCTTTCACTCTTTCTCTGGTAGCTTTTTACATTGATTTTTGCACTACATTTTAGAATGTGAGATGTTTGAGAAACACAGGGTGTAAAACCTACCATAAAAGAACATTATGACTGAGTAGGGCCTGTGGACTAATCCTGTATCTCACAGGATATCAGACTTGAATGACTTTCACTGCTGGATATCCTTCTAACCCTACTTGTCTTCTACTGGGGAGGACTGACAATGGAGGAGATGGTGGAGGCAGGTTGCTATGTTTTTCATAGCTGCATTACTTTCTACAGCAATTTATAGGAGGGTAGGAAATGGGATGAGGCATGAAGGTACTGGATGGCAAAAGACACTGCTGGCCAGGGTTGGCTGAGGTGGAGACACAAAGGTTGCAGGAGATAGGAATGTGTCAGAACAGAATACAAAGAGGGAACAAGACAGCCACGGAGAAAAAGCAGATGTACCTGTGCCCTCTGAGGTGTGCTCCCAGCAAAAGAGTCTGGGAGAGCTGAGGCTCAATACAACGCTGAGGACATGTCCCCATCCCAACTAATGTTCATTCACAGAAGGGACAAGAAGCTGACAGCCAGCTCTTACTATTTACCCTGTCAGCTCAACTGTCCAAGGTGGCTGTGGAGAACTGAAATGACCATAAACCATTCTGACAGCTTGTGTTGGGCTCAGTAAGTTAACACAGGCTAGAATTCTGTATTTTTCCATTAAGCACCTGGAAAATTCTGTGTGAAGGGATTAGGTTAAAAGGATCTCATTTAAATAATGAATCACAATTTCTACACACAAGGGGACCAAACAAAGGTTATGAAGTGATGGCATTTCCTAACCTTGCCTTTATAGTCTTCAGAAATTGTTTTTTATATCCTTTTTGTGTGTTAGTAGAAAGGATGACAAGAACTTCAAATGTTTCTCTCAGCTCCATTAAAATGATAAACAGTTCCCAAAATAATCCAGTATTCTAAGCAATTCAAACACAAAAAAATGCATGCACTCACAATATAGCAGCTGCAGCAAATTCTCAGAGTATGAAAATGCTCAGCTTAAGACTGTTTTACAGTTCTCCCCACCAAAAAGAGTCTGCTACAGGATCACAAAGATTCAAATTGGATACTGATATTAATTACCAACTGCCATGCTTTGAAGAAACAGGAGGAGGAAGAGGGGCGCACAGCACGACTTTCTACCTTGCTACCCCATGCTAACAGGCATGTTTTTTTCCAGGGGGTAAAACTTTGCAGAACGGGGAGACCAGAGCTCTGAGCGTGAGCTTCAACACCGCAGCCAGGGCAAGGCCACCATGGCAACTCTCATTCTAAATTCGTTAGATCTATATGCTTCATCTTTCAGCTTAAGACTTGCGGTGTGGGGTTTCTTATTTAGTATATTCAGCTTATGCTATTTAAGCATGACTTGAGGCTAGAACATTCAGTACCAACTTGCAAGTTTATTGTCAGGAGACCATGAAGTCTATCTTGGAGGCACCTCTGATTGCAGAATGCCAGGGAAGGAACGAGCCTGAGTGTTAGACAGCAGTTTCAAAAAGCTGCAGTGCTCATCCATCAAAAATCAGGGTTCATCACAGTTATCTGGGAGGCCTTATCTGTCTCTCCTGCCATATACCTCGCACAGTCTGCTTGATCACCACTTTCTGTGTTAAAGCTGGTCATTAGGAACAAAGCCGGCTACTTTATACCCTACTGAGCTCATTCAGCCTTCTGCTCAGCCCCAGGACATGTCACGGGTTTTCATGGCCCTTGGACCATGGAAATCAATTTTAATGCGTAGAATATTTGAAGAAGAGGAATTCTGCATGGCAGACTCTCAAATGAGCCTCACCACTACGCTATTTTATTTCATAAAATATTTAATAACATACCTAAATCTTTCCCTACTCAACAAAGGTTGCTTGAGTTCTTCTGACCTATGTTTGTATAAAACAGAGAAAGTGATATCCCTGCTAGTGGCTTATGTCCAGGCATCTCCACGAAATGAGTTCACAGGTGCTCTAAAAGCTGCAGGGAACTACTAGCATTATCACTTTGTCACAGCTGGGAATAACACATATTTATGACTGATTTTTAGGAAAAAACAAACAATGTTAAGTGCTGGGCTTTGTTATGCATTGTTTTAAATTGCAGCTGGTTTGTCTGAAATGGCATCTTTCTGCTAGTTAGTATTTATTGTCTTTGGCAACACATCAAACTTCCCAAATCACCAATTAGGTTAAAAAGTCAGAAAAATACTATTTCTGCGAGTTTTTATTGTTCTTTAAGACTTCTGTCACAAAACTGTGACAATCACATTGTCCAATTTACAAGTACCAGTAAAAGACAAGTTAATACATTTACTATTTATAAAAGTCTCATTATGTTGTGAAGGCAGCTCTGCCTCTCATTCTGATGATGAAGACTGCACATCACTTTGACAGTCAGACTACTGATTTCCCATTTTGAATGACCATACTCATTTAATACTTGAGTTTGTGGCCTAAACTGAGAATCTGGCTCATTCTTCATTTGAATGCCACCTGCAGGTGGCTAATGGACAAAAAAAGATTGTGTAAAGCTCAAATTCCTTCATTTTTTTGGCAGAACCAACTGTTTTCAAATCTCCAAAGTGCAGAGATCTCAATGCTTCTTTTGCTGTCATTGGAAGCTAAGGAGTGAGTGGCATCCTGAAAAATCAAGCTGTTATTTAGGTATCTAACCATGAACTTGGAACTGCAATTTTTGGCACCGCCTTCCTGAAAATGTTGCCTTAGCCATGTTTTACATGTGGGATCCAACTCAGATGTCTTAAATACATAGCACAAGCTGATAAAATTTCACTAACAATGCCAATATATAGTCAGACATTTTATAACCTGTAATCATCACTAATAAAATTTTAGGACAGAGTAATAATAGTCACAGGGAAGAAGAAGAAAAAAAAAAAAAGCTAACTTTTAGCCAAGACTATTCTTTTTTAATGGAACTTGTTAGGTTTTAAGTTGATGGTATTCCTTTCACAATGAGAACAATGTTTTCATCTTTACTAATCAGAAAAAGTGTACACTTGCTTTACATCTCACAAAAGACCTTTACTTCAGGCACTAAATTTGTTTTCAACACTTTTCTGAATAATGAACTTCAGAGTATATCTGCATTTACTGATGCCTAAAAACAATTCCAGAAATATACACTCAGTTTTTAAGACATTTTAATTATATAGAAACATTGTGATATCCAGAATATTTTAAATGGAGCGTGACTACCTATGTCTACCAAAATCACTGGCATGGCGATTCTTGGCTTCAGTGAAATTTCAGTCAGGCCATCACTGAATCGGTATTTTCAGATATGAAATCATTTCTCCCTCTCCCTTCTAATGTTATTATTAGCAGGATTCAGCATAATAATTAGAAGGCAGATTTTCTGTAATTTTTCACAGTTCATCACCTTTTAGTAATTTAGAGGAATGTACTTAAAGTTGCTGTTTGTTTCATTTTTTTTTTAAGAAGAAGGAACTGAAATTTACAGTTATTTAAACTAAAATATTTACATGGAGAGAAAGCAGCTTAGGGAAATATGGTCAGTGTTTAAACTAACACACTGTTCATACAAATAAAAAGATTAGCACTGAAATATAACCCTTAAGATTTTAAATTTTACAAATTAGAACAGCCTTTGCAAATGCAATCCATTTTTTTCTTCCTAAGATCATACAAGACTAGTGCTGAGAAAAAGCTACAGCACAGTAATAACAGTATTACTATTAGATTTCTACATACAGGAATGGTCTTAGTCATTGTTAAAGCTTTTTCACAAGCATAGCTCATGAAAAGTTAATTTTTTTATTTTCAGAAACAAAAAAGCTACAATTATTATTTGGTATTAAAATGTTACTTTATTGTGGCTTCTAAAAGATCACTTCCATGCAGTGCAATGCTCATTAGTGAAGGTTATTAAATGCTATATTAATGTGCATCTAGCAATATGTGATCTTATTATGGCTTTACCTGACCCAGTAAAAGTGTCGAGCGATCCATCTCCAGTTGTTGTTGTTGTTTCATTGCTGTTCATGGGCTCTGTTTTGACTGCAAGAAGAGACACTACATAGAAGAATAAGCAGACATGAGATTTTACTTCTAAATTTATACCAGAGTCCTCATGCCAGTCTCACTAGTGGTAGTCCAGATATAATAAGCATGCGGTGCAACAGCTTCGACCTTTGGTCTACCACAGCACTGAGACACTCTACCATCGTTCCATCTGGAATGGCCATGCATCTATATAGCTTTTTATCTCTGCATTCGGCTACCTATTGGCTTTAGCAACTGGAGTATCTTCTGGGGAGATTTCAACCTGAATCTGATTGATTCCAACAATTCCCTAAGAGTAGCAGAGAGGAAGGAAACATTAGCTGTCAAGGGATATAGCACATCACAAAAATAGTTTTGCCTGATGAGTGAAACAATAATAATACAGTTTCATTCTCATATGGAAGCAAATTACTTTCACAGTGCCAGCATTCTGCCTTTCCCCTTTCCCTCTTCCACTGTCTGTGGGATTTTTTTTGAGCTAGGTCACCAGCAAGCAATCTTCCATAAAAGAAGAGCAAAGTTTAAAAGAAAAAAAGCAGAAGAACTACAGTGGTGCACAAATGACAGCCATGACAAGTCAGCTTCTAATTCAGAGGTCACCAAACATTTGAGTCCACTACAAACTCAAAATATTTCTTACAGATCGTCATGCCACAGATTATCCAAGCCATAACTGAAGGCACCACAGCAGCAATCCAGATTTTACAGTTTAATATGTTACCTACCTACACAGACCATTTAGCACAGACTTTTATGATAGAGTTTGAGAACCACTGACTGATGTGGTAAGAAACAGCGGTGCAGAATACACTGCTACTTTCACTAGATATTTGGCAAATATTGAAAACCCTAACATTGGCAAACCCCAACATGTTACCGCAATTGCCTTGTGAAGGTCAGTTAGGCATGTGCACGCATTTATCAGATATATCAGGGGCCTGCTTATGGATACCACAGCCCGGGCACACAGAGTGCAGTGGCAACGAGGACCAGTATGTGCCACTGCCACAGCCATATGGCAGGCACTGAAACTGGAGGGACACAGCCCACAGCTCATGGCGAAGTCTTTGCTGTGACAGACGGGCTGGCCGAGCCCCCCAGCAGATGTAACATATCCTGAGGAAAGGCATTTTCTGCCAGCTAGCACCCTGACCCCTCCAAGGGATGTCAGCTAAGCCATCAGCATTACTGCATCCACATTTGACTTCATGGGCAAGACTGAGGTGGGGGAGTTTCATGTTCTGAACTGGCGATGCTTTTACAAACTATGTCTCAGATTAAAGTCACCAAAAGTTTGGCACCCAATGTAGGCATGTAAATTAGGTGCATAACTAATCTCCCTTTATGTTCAATCAAGAAAGAGAGGTACTTCCAGAGGTGATTAAGGTCAAGTACAGCCTGAGTGTCCTCAGGTTCACCATCCCTCTTAAAGTCTGTAGAGGACAGTGGATGAGCTAAATAAAGGATTTGGTTTTCTCATGGGAAAAATGGCCAGAACAGTACCTGTGGGACCACACTGCTATTCCTCCCTGTGTGAGCACAACAAGGAGCTCACTAGGAATCATGTACCTGCAAATACAGCCACTGGGTTCCCACAACAGCCGGGCTCTGTGTAGGCTACCTCTTCTAACATACCATACCTGATTTCCAGCTAAATTGCTTAACAGATCTTACTTCAGTAAGCCATATGGGATGCTGCAGATGTTACAATTGTACAGGTGACCTGTGCTGAATTCAAAGGAATGTCTGTTTAGATCAAGCAGGGGAAATTTGAAAAATTGGGATATATTTGTCTACTGAAAGGGCCCTGCAATATCGCCAGTGTACTGGTGCTAATGAAACCAAGCATCCCCTTCTTACATAAGTTACAGCCATGCTGCAGTTGCATCTTTCCTTTTACTGCACGAGATTAAAAAATACCTGGAAGTGTCTGTCTTTTAAATGTAGACTTATTGTCATTATTTTTTTCTCTTTAATAAAAGTGCCTTACCTATTATATTCTTTCTGCATGCAACAGGATATTAACTCAATATGAAATCATACGGGAAGAAATTTAGCCACATTTTTCAAGCTGCTGTGCACTCCTTGTCATTTTGCAGGCCCTTATTTTCTGATTTAAAAAACAAATGAACAAACAAACAACAAAACAAAACACAAAAAAAACTGTGGCAAAGATTACACAAAATGAACAAAGTCATTTGTAAGTGTAATCACCTGTTCCCATTTCTCTATTTAAGTGAGAATGTGCTTAAGCACAAAGATGTGCTTTTATTTTCATCAATCAAATCAATAAAGTATGTGGCAAGAAAAAGCTTAAGGGTCATTTGCTACAAAATAACAGTTGCCTCCACTGAATCTCAGGCTTTTCAGTCCTGTGAACATGTATTTTTGCTTGAAGCATGAAAAGTAACTTTTTTTTTTTTTCTGATTACTATACAAATGTCTGCATATACCTCAGAAGGAGAATGCCAAATCATACTATGCTGGAAAGTTTTCCCCTCTCAAGATCTTTGGTCATATTTTTACTTCGTAAGCTGCATGTCTCTTTTCTCTGCAGAGTGGACATTTACCTCCATGAAAAAAAAACTACTTTTCAGTACCTTTAACTCTTTCTGTTCAAGAAGGTATCCCAGTACTGCCCTTACCGAGCTACAAACCTATGTTCAGCATTGCATCCAAAAGAACACTTCAGTTCGCGCCTAACCATTTTCTTTAACCAAAGCTTCAGTAATGAATTGGAATGTTTATGTCAGAGTTTTGTCTATTTCTGGTTAATGCCAGCTGCAGTGCACTTCCATCAACACAAACATTCACCATCTTTTTCTCCCCCTGTCAAGCAGAAAATGATCTAAAACAAAAGAAATCCTCGCATGTACTTAACTTAAGGAAAAACACCATATTGGCACTGTGTTTTGTTGAAAAATACTTGTAGAAAGCATTTTTTATGTGCTTGATTTTAAACAGTTCTACTTTGTTACATTCAGATTTTATCACAGTAAGGAATTCATCAAGGTCTTTCCTCAGTGTAGCTACACATTCGGACTAATACCTTTTTTTTTTAAAAAAAAAAGTTGTATGTCATTAAACCAAGAGGGGAAAAAAGCACTAAGCTAACTAAAAAAAAAAAAAATTAAATTCTAACATCAGATCAAAAAAACAATAACATTTAAAGCTGAAATCAAAACATAAGCTGACACCAAGTCAAAACACAGAATCATCCCTTGGTTTCCTGACACATGTGAGATAAAGTGTGGTTGTAATACTACTAAGGCAACTGCTCTAGACATAGTGCAAAGACCAAGAGTTTGAGCCATCATCCTGAATGAATACTTTAAAGAGTATAAATTTAATAAATAATTAAATTTAATTTAATAAGAATATAAATTTAATATTCTGGTTTTTTGTTTTTTTTGTTTGTTTGTTTGTTTTTTGTTTTTAAGTGTGGATTAAGTTTATCATCTTAAGTACTGAAAGAGAAAAATAAAATGAAAAGTGATCTCAAGCTGGAAATCCATTTGAGTGTTGCTAACAGTGAGGACTGCAGATGCTAACAGAGTAGGGCTACCACGATGGTCAGGGCTGGCACACATGATGTACAAGGACAGACAGAAGAAGCTGTGGTTGTTCAGTCCTAAGCAGAGAAGGCTGAGGGGAGAACTAATCGCTTGCCTTCAGCTACCTAATGGGAAGGTGCAAAGAAGATGAAGAACAAAGGCTTGCTCTTCTCAAAGGCGCCCTGAATGGACTGGAGGCAACAGACACAAGGGGAAAATCTAATTAGACGTACGATGTATTCTCCACCATGAGAATAGCCAGACCTTGGGACAGGTGCCCAGAGCAGTCGTGGCACCTCCTCCCTGGGAGATACTCAACATTTGACTGGATGCTGTCTTGAGCAACATGAGCAGTAGATCATGTTGGGCAAAAACGGCTCTGCTCAGAGCAGGTCTTGACCCCACTGGCCTCCAGAGACTGCTCCCAAACTTAATTATTCCAAGGATAACTCAGACTACAACTCCCCACAGGCAGCAGTTTCTACAATGTAAGTTCTTTACTTTGTGAAAAAACTTAGGAGGCCAACTAACTCTGTAACTGACTTTTACTCTGCTAACCTCTTTTTTCCTAAAGAACCTCTCTGTGTTAAGGACTGAAAATGAACACCGAGTTTTAGGGGCTGGAGATGCTACTATTATGCCCAAAGCCGGACAAGCACGTGCAATAGGTAGGAGGTAATTAGAGCTATAAGAGCAAACAAGTGTGACTAAAAGCTCATTTTCTTCTGATTTTTTTTTCTACTGTTTACAAAGCCAACAAGCTATGAAAGTTGTACAGAAAGCAGCAGCCGCATGCAGCACATCTCTTGTGGTGGCTAGCAGCCACCTGGCAGGCTGAGGCTCAACTTAGAGCTGCGCTGGGTCTGGAGGGCTGGAGATAGGGCCCAGTTTGGGCAGAACACCTGACATGAAGGATGGAGATGGCAGGCATGTGGAAGCAGCCGAATAGCAGCAGGCAGGGAAACCCTGTAGCATACACATCTCATGAAGGAACGGGTGATGGCACATACAAAACACACATTTTAAGCACATAATATCCCATAATGACAGATACATTAAAAAGTACAGCTACAGCACAGATTGGCCTCACGGGGACATATTCAACTAGAAGCACAGATCTAAACATGCTACTGCCTTTGGAAAATCCAGTTTCAGTTTGCACCAAAGCTGAAGTGCCCTCAGTAATGCAAGGAGTTTCATGCTATATTTCCCCACTACTGGTAATTACTAGTTAAATTATTACCTTCTATTTTTATCTCAACATGCTGAACAGTTAACTGAGATGACAGACTAAATTAGCCTTCCTTAAACTTAAATTCTTGCAACTCAGTAGGAGCATTCACATGGAATCATTTATTCTAATGTAAACTATTCTTTTGTGATCAACTAATAGCTTGATTGATTGATTGATTGATTGAAAACTCTGGCTTGCAAATAGCAAGCTAATCTGAACTTTTTCAAAAGGAAACTTTCTGAGATCTTCCTAAATTTAGTCCAAACCTGCACAGTTTAAGCACCTGTGTAATGGCTTGTAGATAGTCACATTGATGAACATTTACACCTGTAATTAATCCCACATGTACTGCAACAGTGTCACATACATAATTATTATTAATCATTGTAACTCATAACAATTAATAACACACAGGAGAGTAAACCCCTAAATGAAAACAACATCTTGGAAAATTTGGCCAAATGTTTACGAAGTGGCAAGTTCCATGTAGTAGCACAATAGATGTAAGTTTTAATTAAAAATGAAAGTAGTAGTAGTAGTAGTAGTAGTAACAGTAATGTCAACCTTGATTTGTGCTCAGGTAATCATGTAATGTGTTACCTAAAAATAAAAGAAAAACAAATGGGCATTCAGTGGAAATTCTGTTGGTCTGACTTCCAGAAATGCTAAGCATTAGCAGTTCCCAGCAAGTTCATCACACAGGGCTCTCCCAGGCTCTCAGAGCATGTATGCAGTTAAGCTAATTTTAAGTTAGCTAAAATTCTCCTTGCTCTTCAAATGTCTTTCAAAGTATGGTAAGATAACTATATATTGCAACTTCCTTCCAGTTTTCTGGCTGTGGGAAAGGTCTGTTGGGAAGGGGTGGGAAAAAAAATAAAAAATAAAAAAAAAATAAAACATGGAAATGTTCAAACCACAGAACAAAAGAACAGAGCAAACCAAGAGATGTTACACAGCAGTCACAGAGGCACACCACCACACACATGCACTGTACCAGGATCTCTCATACTTGTTGCAGAGGAGGGAGTACTGCAACTCAGCAACCAGTCTGCAGTATTTAAAACTGTCATGTTGTCTCCTGAGGACAGGAATGGTATAATGGTTCATTGTGTGAATGTCTGTTCAGTGTACACAAATATTCTTCAATGCAAGTAAGTGGTTTTACTCTTTGAGCTAAGTCTTTTAACTGCATTGTATTGTTTTTATAAGTATTATTTTAACTGGTTTTTATATGCAAGTATAATATAGGGGCATATAGTTATTAGTGTTCTTTAATGGTATGCTTGAAGTTTTCCCTTCTCTTTAAGCTGGAATAGGAATTCTATTAAAAAATATAAATAGCTTGAACCTTAATGGTTCAGCACTTTCCTGCAGGGCTCTATTCCCCTCATATGCACATACACTTTTTATTGACATAGACAGATTGACAGATTTTTATTTTTTTATTTTTTAGTAGGGATAAGTGAATGAAATGCTTTATACTGTAGCCAGAAAGAACAAACTACAAAGTTTTTTTGGTGCCAACTGTTAAACTAGATAGCCATGTGTAGGCTCAAAAAAGAGGACTGAAACTCCAGCTTTACTCATATCCATGGTGTCACTCTCACGGACAGTAATGGGGTCAGGACTCCAACTCAGAATGTGATACCCTTCCTCCTACTCCTCCATCTCAGCCGTGGCAGAATCTCTTATCTGAAAATATTGGGACATCTGTATTGTAGCTGCATGACAGTGCCGTGTCTACAGTAATAGATACAGCAGTAATAAACACTAAGTTTTGAGGTAAACCTAAAAATCTCTTTATGACAAACTTTCATTACCTACCAAGAAATGGAATTAGCATGTTCATCATGTAAGAAAATTACCTAAGCAAGCAGTAGTGACAATTTTAATGCACTTCTTTCAACAGTGTTTTTAAATAAATCTACATGGGTGTAGCTTAGGGTATAACAGTAAATGATTATATAGCAATGAAGTATGAAGCAGAAAATGGAATCTATTTCAAGTTACCAACAGGTATAACCAAGCCTTAAGACTTTGTTCAACCATTTCAAAATTTTCTTAGTTTCACCTTTGCATAGTTCTGCCTCTCATTTCAATTTGTGCAAATTGGAGAAGTACTGCTGGGATTAGTAGATTTACACTGGGATGACTAGAATTTTTTTGCATTTCTTTCTGGGTTTATAAATGGGTTTATGCTCATCATTGAAATGATGTTAAAAATGCATATGGCTAAAAGCTAGCCCAAACTTTCTGTGCACCAGAAATGTCTTACACTTACCTCCTGTTCCATTTGTTGTAACTGATGTACTACTGAGATTAGGTTTATCCAGTTTGGAACTACCCGGTGCATCACTGCTTCCAACAAGATTATGAGGACTTGCTAGATCTTGCATTTCCATAGACCTGTTAAATAAGGTGACAGTATTTAAATATATTGTGTTACTATCTATAATGATCTACTTTTTGTAAAAAAGCATTTTTACAGAGAAAATTTTAATGTAGCTAGATTAACAAATTACTACAGGTTCCTATGAGGTCTTTCTTTTTTTTTCTTTTAACTAAATCTAAGAAAGTAGCCAATAATTTGTTGTGAACAGCAACAACCCCAGTGTTTTGCACTTTTCCTCCAGGTATTATGAAGTAAAAGACACAGGCTTACAAAATTGCTCAAAGAGCTTGTAAAAGATGTGCATGAGGCAGTGCATATATATATGCTTGTATACATGGATGGATGGATAGATGGATGGAAAAATGCATGTGTGTATGTATTTCTTAGAAGAAAACAGAGAAATTAAGTAAAAAGTCAGTCATTGCACAGCAAATCACAATAAGAACTTCTGCCTCCCATTATCTATATTCCAACCACTAGTAGTCACTGAATTCATACTAAAATATGGTAACAGAACATACAGATAAATGAACAGAGCTTTTCCATACATCTGAAAGATTCTTCACTCTTAAAAATGCATATATTCTTACCAGTTTACTTCAGATATTTTTCTTCTGAGTCATTTCTAGGACATTTGTAAAATTTCAATAAAAAAACAATAATGTAGAAATAGACCACAATGGATTCCAGTATCACAGTTACACTGAGGGACTGCAGATGGCTTTCATGCAGTGACAACAGATCTGCCTTTCTCAGACAAAGCAGACAAGGAGTGTTTCTTGTTAGACTGGTAAACGCAACCTAATTTGCAGTGTGTGCTTGCCTTTTCCTTGCTTCAGTTATAAATTAATTACTCAGATTTTTTTTCCCCAAAGAAACCTTTTTTCTATGTAGAAGCAAAGTTGCCAGCCCATTTGCAACAGAACCATTTACTATATGTATACTACAAAGGCCAACAGAAAGATCATGTTATAGAGCTGTAAAAGCCCAATTGCATTATAGAAAATTGAAATGGCTAAAAAGAGGACAGTTGGGATAGTTCAGTAAGTACAACTGCTCCTGTATCTTCATATTCTGGCTGGGAAGAGCAGTGGCCAATTGTATAGGCAGCGGCCAGCATCCTAAGTATTTATTGCAAGTTTCACTTTGAAACTGTCTTCTGTGCTCTACACCCTTCTCTGGGAAAAAAATCAATCAATCAATCAATCAAACAAAACCCACCATATTTCCATCAAATATGGGTCTGCTGTCTGAACCTTTTTTTTCTTTTTCCTCCAAGATAAGAAAAAGAAAAAAATCCAGAATGGAAATGTCTCCCATTTTGTGCTCCCAATTCATTTGAACTTCCGGATCCTTTGGTTTGCCTCTCATTACACTCATTTACTCCAAGACACAGATCATAGAATCACAGAATGGCTTGGGTTGGAAAGGACCTTAAAGACCATCTAGTTCCAACCCCCCTGCCATGGGCAGGGACACCTTCCACTAGACCAGGTTGATCAAAGCCCCATCCAGCCTGGCCTTGAACACTTCCAGGGATGAGGCATCCACAGCTTCTCTGGGCAACCTGTTCCAAGGCCTCGCTACCCTCATAGTAAAGAATTTATTCCAAATATCTAATCTAAATCTACCCTCTTTTAGTTTAAAACCATTACTCTTTGTCCTATCCCTACGCTCCCTGACAAAGAGTCCCTTTCCTGTAGGCCCCTTTAGGTACTGGAAGGCTGCTATAAGGTCTCCCTGGAGCCTTCTCTTCTCCAGGCTGAACAACCCCAGTTCTCTCAGCCTATCTTCATAGGAGAGGTGCTCCAGCCCTCTGATCATCTTTGTGGCCCTCCTCTGGACTTGTTCCAACAGGTCCATGTCCTTCTTGTGCTGGGGGCCCCGGAACTGAAGACAGTGCTCCAGGTGGGGTCTCACAAGAGCAGAGTAGAGTGGGAGAATCACCTTCCTCGACCTGCTGGTCATGCTTCTGTTGATGTAGCCCAGGATACGGTTGGCTTTCTGGGCTGCAAGCACATGTTGATGGCTCATGTCGAGCTTCTTGTCAAGCAACACCCCCAAGCCCTTCTCCTCAGAGCTTCTCTTCATCCATTCTCCTCACAGCTTATATTCATGCTTGGGGTTGCCCTGGCCCAGGTGCAGGACCTTGCACGTGGCCTTGTTGAACTTCATGGGGTTCGCATAGGCCCACCTCATAAGCCTGTCCAGGTCCCAGAATTAGAGCTTTCATCTCTTGAGTATCTTCCAGTTTAGGAAATACTACCTCTTAACGGGGAAAATGCACCAAGGCGTTGTCCAAAGCCAGGCAAAGAATCTCGTTTACTCCAATAAATGCTTGAATCCAGTCTGAGATGCACCGCTATGCCATTGGCAGGGCCGTCTTCCCAACAGCAGTCTGGATGCGCCAGGGTAAGCTGATATTGCAGGAAGTCATGCATCAGCAGGTAAGAATTTTATTTCAATAGTCACAGAAATGCAAAGGCGTAAACTGAGATTTGGACTGCCTTGAGCCAAATTTCATAATCTAATTGTATATACATTTCCACACATCTGTCAGCAGTGCATTATATTTATTGTCTACTGGAAACGTGATCAGTGTTAGATGAAATAAAACGAACTCAAGTGGTTTACTATTCCGTCAGTTTTTGTTTAGTAGTTTCTGTACAAGGATAGCAGCTAAAGGTTAAAAAAAGTCTGTGAGTTTCCATCTTGTATGTATTTAAGGGAGCAGGAGAATGCTACACAAAATAAACAATGTGTGTTTCATTGCATATACAGTTTAATACTCCCCACGTGTTCACTTAGCAGTTAAAGTGTCATGATTTCCTGTTCAAGTACGATCAGCCCAGAGATATCTAATGGGTAGTTCTAGCTTGAAAAGTTCACGTGTTTTTTTTCTTCTTTAGCAGGAAAACCACAATAATTTGTTTCCAGACAGGTATTTATCATGGCCACAGATTTAAATGCTTCAGATATATTTCATAAGCAAAATCATTGATTCACCCAGCTATTGTATGTAAGAGCTATCCATCTTAAGCACTCTTCACACTCAAATCAATTGGATTTTCTTAATCAGAAAACTAAGTCCACTGATTTTCATTTTCTTGCTGAAGAATATAAACTGATTTTGTAAAAGGAATAGTTTTTGTTCCACATCAGTATGAAACCTTTTATGCAGAAAAGTATACTGTCTTATATTTGTTTTCTACAGTCAGCATCTAGCAAAAGGCATCCCTGTCTATACACAGGGCAAGTTCATTAATTAATACTATTTTTAAAGAAGTACATTTACAAATACACATTTTATCTGGATGAGTAAAAGACATCTTGCACTTATTGGCAGTCTCTTAAGGAAAAAAAAAGGATATCCCAAACGATAAAAAGGTTCACAAAACCACTTGTATATATTTATGCTTATCCTGGGTGTTCTACCCTGCGTGAACAAGTAAGGGGATTATTTTAATATATCTCTTTGTGATATATTTATTCCAGTGCACATTGCCTTCTGTGTAACAGATGTCATTCACCTCACCTTTTTGGATGCATTTAGTTTACCTTTAGCCTAAAAATTTCTTGGGAAGATGTAACAGACCTACTCAAATCTTACAGTTTCATTGAATGAAGGATTGAGGAAAAATGTTTAATAAAATGGATGAAATAATTCCAACATCTTGAATTAATTTTGTCAAACTAAATGTTTATCAGAGTCCTGCTTTCACTGACTTAATCAGAAGCAGGTTTAGGTTCAGTATGTGTTTTCCTGCACAAAAAAAAAAAAAAAAAAAAAAAAAAAAAAAAAAAAAAAAAAGAGTGATCTCTGAAGGACCAATTAATACTTCTAAATTTATGCAGTTATTTATTAACGACTTTTTTTCTAGTAGAGGCAGTGTGTTTCAATTTAGGCAAAATAAAGCCCATTGTTAAAGGTGCTTTAAAAAGTATATTGTATAGCTTTTTTTTTCCATTTTCTCCTTCTCTTCCAGGCATTTAACTGCTTGAGCTTTAGTTTTCCCATTCTTTCATTATCTCAGTCTACTTTTCAGAGTAGTTAAGTAAAATGTTTAATTGTATAAAAAGATAAATTTTGGAAGGAAATATTTTTGCAAGATGTTTTAAATTTCTTGACTGTTTGTTTGAAGGCTGCTAACATGTCTCCAAGCTTCTGAGCAAAAACCTGAAATCTGGCAAGATGGATTTGTCTTTTATTCTGCTTTGGCTAAGCTTTAAGTCTTTGAAAATTGGTATTTGCACATGCTTAGTGGATCATTTCAGAGGCTTACTGGAAAAGTCGCTAAAACATCCCCTTTGCACAGAACAGCCTCCCAGACAGACCCCTGTGGGCTTCAACTTCAACCTGAACACAAACACCCACAACAAGTTGGTTTGCATCAAGATGTCTGTGTGAATCCTGGCCTGTCATGTTAAAGCACATTTTGTTTCTTGGCATGAAGTGACATCTTTTTAAGTGTTAACCTATTTTCAGTAGTGGGTTAAAGAACTGCATCCAAAGAAATAAATTTTCCCATCTGTCCTTACAACGGCAGCTGAACAGAACCTGTGATGCATCCTGGACCACTGAAGTCTAGAGCCGAGTATCATAACCTAAACTAGCATAGGAAGCTTTCAGCTTGGCTAATTATGGTTACCCAGTTTATCAGCTGCATTTCTGTATAGTTTCTATATAGCTTTATAACAAGTTCAAGCCTTGCTTCTAGGGTTCTGTTTTTAAAACTCTCTTTTTTTTTTTTTTTTCTCTCATTACAATCACATATACATTAGTGCACTGCTTTTCTTTGGCAGAATTTAAATTTATTTCCAGAAAATCTGAGTTGCTATAACTTTGTTATCTGTTTGCATTTCCAATTAAAATATAATAAACATGGATGAAGAGCAGGGCTTTTTCACAACTCAAAATTCCATTGATTATTCATGAATTCTACAAGTAGAGCATATTTAGAAATTTTTTTTCTTTAATGAGATAATGTTTCAAATGTAAACTTTTTGCGATATGAACTATTTTTACTATATTTCAAACTGTTTTCTAGTAACAAGTTTGAAAGTATGAAATCATTTATCAAAGAGCTATAAAAGAATAAATATTTTAATGTGAAAACAAGTGCTTTACATCCTAAATGAACATTTCACAAATCCAAAATAAAAGGGAATTGAAAGAAGGACTATTTAAGATTAAATAATTGAATTTAGTCTCTAAATTAACCAGAACAAAAGGCACTTCAAAGCATTTTTCTTTTCAATACTCTTTAAAAGGAAATTCTCTACATAATTTTCTTTAACAGAACCTTTACTAAACTTCACTGTGGCAAAATACACATTATCTATTGGGGGGGGTTAGTTTTCCCCTTTTTCCTGTTGTAACCCCATTTCTTACATATCCCAAATGTTCTCACAGAAGCCTGAAACCTTCTCCAATTAAGATGTCAGCTACCTTGGAGCTTCTAAAATTAAACAAACAGAAAATTTCCCTTTATTTACCATTAACTTGTAGAGCAATATGAATATTGGGTAACAGATCTGTTCAGATCCAGCTAAATCTGTTTCCTATTGCTGTCAGCTCAACTCTCTGACCAACTAAACAGTTTTGAAGACAAGTGGGCTGTTATTTTTTCCATTTCCCATAGAAATTTTTTGCCAGGTCTTTCAGCCATGTTCTGAACACGTCTTGTAAGCCTACCTGTCTTCCACATGCAGTCTGAACTAGTTCCTATATTCACTCTGACAACAAATGAAAATGCATACATATACACAAATATCAGTACAACAAAATATTTGTAAAAGCTGCAATAAAGCTTAAAATAATCAATAACAACAGATACATCATATTCAAAGTTTTTTTCTTGTTTTTTTTTTTGTTTTTTTTTTTTTGTAAAACTAATTTTACACATCACATTCACAGGGTTTTTCCATGTTTACTTACACTTACACAAACTGTAAATAATGCAATTAAAAAGAAGTGACGCCAACCCTTTAACAGTTCTCAAAGACCACACTGGGCAGTAAGAAAGAAGGCAGAGAGAGAGAGAAAGACTCTGGATTATGGAAATGTTTTCAAGGGAACACGTGTACAAATACACGTACACTAGAACATACTTATATACAAAGTTTTAATAATTCTTTGCTGATAAATTTGCACACATATTTATGTATAAGGATATAAATATACAATAAAAAAACTTTCCAACATCTTTCCATCAAAGACTTCCACAAATAGCATTAAACAACACACAGCCTAAGAACACTCCTCAAACACCTAACATTTCTAATTATTACACTAATACTAAAATACAGATTAATATCTTCTTTTCCAGGTGCTTTTACTTAGTGTGTGGCACTTTTGCCACTGTAAAAGGTAAGGAAGAAACAGCCAAACTGATAAACTTGCCCCATTGGGATGATTGCCTCTCTTGTTTTCCCAGGCTCATCAAAGCCTGCTTTGTATCTTCTCAAGCTCAAGAGATGGCCATAATACCACATCTCTTGCTATTCTAGGCACAATCTCACAAAAGAATACAAGTTCTGGAATTCTGCCAGAGAGTTACAAACAAATAATGCTGCTGGACACTAGAAAGAGCTCCTTTCCACTCTCCTTGAGGCCTCATTTCTTAGTGTGTAAAGTGATCTGATACAGTGCTAAGAAACAGTAAAAAAATGTCATGTTATAGGGATATAACCAACAAGTGTTCTTCAGAGTTTTGATTACTTTTTTTTTTTTAACAATGCAGAAAACAAGTGCTAAACTTTTTTGCAACCATTTGGGGATAAAAGATGGATTCTAGCTATATAATTTCTATTTCTTGTGGTTTGGCAGTTAGGGTGACAACTTCCATATTAAAAAGGAAAGAGGAAGAAGCAAAACTAATGCCACATTGAAATTCCAAAAAATTCCTCTGCCAATCTGCAACCAATATCAGATAAAGGGTATCACAGGGAGGAAAGTTCAGTGAAATGAAGAAGAGCGACATTAGTGTTTCTACCATGTTAATGTCTACCACATGTTTACCACATAGTTAATATATAACAAAAACGCCATGGGGTTCAGCTTCATAGAACTGTAACTGTACAGTAAGGACTGCACTAGAGTTCTTATGAATATGATGATTCATCACAAAATTGAGTATCATCATGCAGCTGCCCAGTGCACGAGTTCAAGCTCACAAGAAAATAACCTCTACCCAGACATGGCAGTTACAGCAGTGCAGAGAGGATCCTTCTAGTACAAAGAGACAATAATTCAAAGAAAACTCAGAACTACTCAATTTTTTTATAGCTTTTTAGATCTCAACAATACTGCTTATCTTGCAGGGCATGGGACTCCTTTGGTGATCCTCTGCGGCATGAAGTGGCACTGGCTGTGATTGTATCTCAATTTTCCTTTCATGCCTATTGTCTTTCTGTTGGCTATTTAAGCTCTAATTCCAGGAGAAAAAACCTCATGCAGACAGTATTACTTTACAGGAGATGTCTGCCAGGCAGCCAGTGTCAGTGCTCAGGCTGCACTTGGTGCAGAGGGCTCAGATGAGACCGCGAGCAAACGGGTTCGGTGACAAAGGCCAGCATTGTAGTGTGCCTCAGGATGCCATTTACAGATAGAGAACAAGGATGTTTCTTTTAACAGTACTGCCACTTCTTCCCCAGCCCCCCCTGCCCAATTCCCCAGTTTCAATTCTGCTCCTACCCTCCATTTTTGGCCCTGAGCCACCCTGGGATTCTCTGTGCTTCCTGACAGCCAGGTGTCAGGTATTTTTTGTCTTCATTACATCTATGCTCCCTTCTTTTCTCACCATGTTTTCAAACACCAAAGGCCATAGCTTTTGTTAGTCTAGGATATGGCTTTTGCTATAGTAGTAAGAAGATATTGTTTTACCGAAAGGGGTATATGGATATCTTCTTAGTGGGTCTAGTGAGAAAATATAACTAAACACTATGAAAAACAACTGCTTACAAATTCAAGTTTTCTTTTGCTGGAAAATAAAAACTGCCACTTTTTTTTTTTTTTGTCTGAGGAATAAACTGAAGATGAAAAGGTTAGGTTTGCTCTGGTGATACCTAAACACACTAATAAGTTTAGAATAAGTTAGAAGATTTTTATACTGTATAATTGCTGAAAACTATTATTTGCTTGAGAGTCAGAAATACTATGGTCTCCCTGGTTCCTGATTGACTGAGACATTTTACTTCATTTTTATGTCATTTAATGTGGTTTCCAGCAAACCACAAAAAACTGTCTATTCTGGTGCAATTGAGTTGGCCACAAATCCACATTAAATTATTTTCTCACTCCCCTCGCACTTTGCTAGGGATCAACATCATTTCCTTGACACAATTAATGGAGAATGTAAAATTAACTTTGATTTCCACTTGTGGATAAAACATACAGTAATTTCTAGGAAACGCTTCTGGTTTCTCCTATTGGGCATGTTGTCTGTTGTCCAATGCCAAAAAGCATTAACATGAATACATAAAAGTCAAGACAACTCTGGGGCACAAAAAAAGCTTACTAAATTATTTACTTCAGCATAGGCTTCCAGCTCACCCTCTATGTGCTCAAGACGTTTATTCAGTTATTATTCAGTTCTTCAGCTTGCAAAAACAGGCAGACTGTCATTGAAAAGGCAGATAATAGGAAACTTTTTCTCTGTGTGCCCGCCCCCCCCCCCCCCCC